>ML793982.1:127153-148757 GCA_009831015.1 Picea engelmannii | reverse complement strand
GACGGCACCGTTAAATTTGACGTGAAAATTTTCGGCCGAATAATATTTCGGCCGAAAGTAATATTTGTTCGGCCGAAAAATTGCCGCTAGAAATTTTGGAGACCCGATTGTCACGAAAGTGTTACCCAGCTTCATGATTTTACTCGGAAAGACAAATAAAGATACCAAGAAGTGGTGCGACTTCCATTAGAGCCCCTGGCATAACATTGTTGATTGCTGCTCAAAGCAGTCATTGGTGGATGACGTGAAAGCCTCTAAATCAGATGTAGGTTTTGAATCTGAGTCAAAACTAGAAAAGGGGAGACATATCATTGATGCAGAACCCAGTGCCACCATTTCTACCACCAAGATCCATCCTGGTGAACCTGATGAGCCATAGGAAGGTGAGCGCCTCTTTCTTTCACAGATGTGGGTGAAAGGCACTCCGATGCACTTCATCATTGATAGTAGTAGCTAGAATAATCTCATCTTACTGGAGGTGTTCAAGCGGCTGGCCCTTCCGACAACACCACACCCGCAACCCTACACCATCGGATGGCTCTGCCAAGGAAGCAATCTTTGCATCATCCAATCGGGGATAATTTTAAGGATGGAAATTTATATAAAAATGTAGAAACATGGGATAATCTTACTAGTCCTTAATATGAAAAATGTAAAATGTTTGGTGATAGGTTGGTAAAAATATTCAAATTTATAAGGATTTTACATAGTTTCTTTAAAATTTTGGCGATTTTTAAGGTAAAATAATTTTATTCTATGGAATTTGGGCGAAATGTTTTTAGAAAAACTGGAAATTGGCGAATCGTTTTTTGGGAAAAACCATGGAAAATTATCCCATTGGTGAAATTTAGACCCTAAAATATCTATGCAGCCAAAAGTGTCACATGTCGTATGACATCAAGCCTTTCAAATATGAGTTATTGTGTGATGTTTCTCCCCTTTATGTTTGTGATGTTCTTTTGGGCCAACCTTATTTATGGAAACATCATGTTGTATATGAGTCTAGGCCTCTAAGTGTTATTATTACTTTGAACAGGAAATTGCACAGGATACCCGAGGCAGTCCCACCTATTGTTATTTCCTTGATCTCTACCAAGCAATGCAAGAAGGTCATCTCTCAAACCGGGAAATTTGTCTTCTTCGTGATTCGCTCACAGAAGGAGAAAAATATTGCAGCCACAACCAAGGCCTCTACGGTCAACCTCTCCACGCAAGAGAAGCAAGTGGATAAGGTCGTAGTAGAATACAAAGATATCTTCTCCTCACTTACTGGGGTACCTCTGCACTGTCAAGTCAAGCATTCCGTCGATCTGACCCCCAACACACCGCTACCCATTGGGACAACCTATCGCCACTCTATGTTAGAAAATGAATAAATCAAACGTCATATCCAAGAACTTATCCACAAGGTACACATCTGACCCAAATCATCACCTTTTTGAAGCCCGATCGTTCTGATGCAGAAGAAAGATGGGACTTGGTGACTCTGCATTGATTATTAGGCCCTAAATGCCCCAACAAATTTCATGAGGATGATGGACGATATATTGCATCCTTTCACCAATTATTTTGTAGTGGTATATCTGGATGAAATCCTCATCTACAACAAGACTTGGGCAAAACAATTGCAGGATATCCAACAGGTCCTGCACACTCTACGACAACACCAACTATATGCTAGCTTGAAAAAATTCTCCTTTAGCATGGATAGGGTCCAGTACTAAGGGTACATTGTTGTTGAGAATGGTGTGCATGTGGATCCAACCAAGATCTAGGTCATCCATGACTGGCCAGCCTCAACCATGCTCACGGAGCTTCGAAGCTTCTTAGGCCTTGCCAATTTATATCGCAAGTTCATGTTGGGATTATCCTATATTGCATGGGCCCTTAGAAAAGTAACTAGGGGTGGTGGTAAGGACAAGTTTATAAGGGGCTTGTCCCAACAAAAAGAATTCAATGATTTGAAGCAACGCTTGTGCTCAGCCCCAGTACTTTCGTTACTAAACATGCAAGAACCCTTTGAGATTGAGACAGATGCTTCCAACTACACTGTGGGAACAATTCTCACTCAGTACGACCACCCTGTGGCTTATCATAGTGATACACTATCAAATATTGTCCATAAGTACCCTAATTACGACAAAGAAATGTTCTCCATTGTGCAAGCCTGCCGCCACTGGAGGCATTACATTCTAAGTAAGGAGACAGTCATCCACACTAACTATTAGAGCACTTTAGAAAATTTCAAATAAAAATTAGACTTTGATTTCTTTTTGTTTTTACCTTTTAAAAAATAACATACAAAAAACTTAGAAATATCGTTCATTTTAGAATAAAAGATATGATTGTTATATATTGACAGGGCACATCATTTTTCATCCATTAAAGAATTTTAGTCATTCGGATCGATGACTCTCGTGATTTCAAAATTTTACAGTTGCCCGAATTTTAAACAAAAGAAAACTACAAAATCACTTCAGGACTTCGTGATTCGGGAGTTTCAAACTCAACAAGTTTAAAGATAAAAAAAGCCTGAAGTTGTGAAGCTCCAAAGTCCCAGAGATATGTTCCCACAAAAATATTTTAAATAGATCTACTTATTAGTCACATGCCACCTATAAAAAACTTTATTTGTGTTGACATGTGGCACTCCATTTTGGCATTTTTGTTAGATCATTCACACTTTTTTAGGTGACATGTGTCACTCACTTTCTATGACACATCATCAAAAGTGACGTCATCACTGCCACATCACTCTGGGAGATTGTCCTTTGGGAGATAAATCAATAACAAATTCAAAGGAGCGTCGAAGCGCTGAAGTACCGAAGTATCCGTTATCATAATAATAAAACACTAAATATTAATAAACTAAACAAGTTTAAGTAGCTGTGATTAACGCTAATTAATCACTCCGTAGATTCGGTCTTTGAGAGATATCTATTATTTTTCATTCAAAATTCTTGAATTTTGAACTGTGAAAGTACTCATTGCACATACAAGCTCACGAACTCCCAGAGCTTTGGATTTCCATAGTCCCTACGTACTTAAAATGGCTTGACTATTTGCTCCGCGAATTCGGCCTTCGGGAGATATACATTGTGTTGCATTCAAAACTCCCGAATGTCGAATTCTCAATGTACTTAAAACTAAAAAGCAACGTTAAACGATGATTAATTAAAGAAAAATAATAATTAATGGTTGATTAAATGCTCCTTGAATTCAGCCTTCGGGATATATCCATTGTTTTTCACTCAAAACTCCCGAATGTCAAACTTTTGAAGTACGTTGTCTTAATTAGGATCATTAATAATACTCTCAACTAGATATGGTTTAAGATTGGGAAATGTGTTGCGAACGTCAGGTAATAAATTTAACATATTTTGGAATGATTACTCTATCAACAGATTAATGAAGGCATAGATAGAAATTAATATTTATAGAAATAAAGGCATTTCAAACTTCAAAGCGTTTTTTCCATTAGCATCTGATATTTTCACATTCAACATTTTTTGAGCTCACAGTTTTTACTTCTCATAAGAGGGTTATAATCAACTTTTGAAAATCATGGTGCCGCACAAAGAAGGATTCATTGGCTAAGGAATCGAACACAAACGCATATATACTTTCAAACACTATTGCTCGAGTGACATATGCCATTAAAACTTGGAAGCATGTTTATGACATTCTAGAGAAGGAAATTTCTCTCTGTTTTGATGATTTAGTGGAAGAAGAAGATGATACATTTTCAGGTAAGTTAAGGCATGTGGTTAAGTCCGAACCACACAGATTTGTTGCTCGACCAAAACTATTTCCATATACCGATATGATAAGCTATGCCTTAGAACACATGAATATCCCAACGAGAACCATATATAGTCACCAGAAGACCATAATTGGCTCTTTTCGACCCGAAGACATTCAAGTAATGTAAAAATTAACTCTTAACCCCAAAAACACTTACAATGCATCATTTATAATGAAGTTTTAGGATGAGGAATGCACTAAATATGACAGAACTGTCCACGATATAGTAAACACTTGGTGGGGAAATCCAAGTAATTTCAAAACTAATACCCATGGAATACATTCTACATCCTCTTGTGATGCTCATATCTTATACATTTCCATGATGATATGTAGAATGTTTGTTAAGAAAAATATTGCGCACTTTACCATAGAATGGGTTCCCATAATCCATGAGGTTGCCGAGGGATATACTTTTGATTGGGGAAATTTTTTGTCAAATAACTTAGCCAAGCAAATTGGGGAATACAAAGCTCAGAATTCGAAAGGAGAACATCATCCTTTTTACATGTCTACATATATTATGTATGCAATTTATTTTAGGACCCCATTTCCTGTTATGAATTGGAGCTAGACTCTGACTATCACCGAGCCTATACATTTTTATCATGCTAAGTTATGGGAGTAAAATTCAAAGGAATCCTTTTATGAAATTTGTCATAAGGTGGTCATTCCAATTCATGAAGATATCTATGGTCACCCTCCCCCTGAAATTTCAGAAAAAATCATGGGAAATTTAGGTGCTATCGTAGATTGGTATATTGAGGAAAGATTCTCCTACATCAGAGTGTTCGAATGTTATATATCTCCTCATGCTCTTCCCAAATTCTTACCAAACAGACTAGTTTTTAGAGAAGTAGTGCATCAAACAATTTTAGGAGGGATAACCAAAGAGCTGAAGGCAACACATAAAAGATTTTGGCCAACGTTTCCCATACAGGTTGGTCTATTTTCATTATCTTATTTTGGACATGATAAGGTGGAAGCTTCTGCATTATAATATATCAAATTGGTTGACATTGAGTACAAAAGGCATGATCCACCTAGGGTGGTTGAAAATCATTTAGCTCAATTCAATATGAAAAGATACATCCATGAAGATTCACCCTATGATGAAGTTTTCAGAGGAGTAAGATATTATGATGAAGTTGTAATCAGATTTCAAAATTTTCCTCAAGATCAACAGTCAGGCTTCCTTAGCTTTCAGAAGAACAGAAGGAACAATCTACCCAAAGTCTTGTAGGGAGAACAAAGACTTAACCCAACTTCGTAGGTGACAGAATCAACAGATCCCAAGAAAAATAGCTTGCATAAAGACAAAGCTATGGAAGTGGAAAAGGATGCAAATACATTGTCTAAGGATGTGATAATTACAGGAATATCCATACCAGGAAAAAATGAGCAAGAATTAGTAGCATCATTTGAAGCTTTTATGAATTAGGGGCATACTTTCCCTCCGTCATTACCAAATACTGAAACTCTAGTGAAATATACCACAAAGTAAGAAGGATCTATTGTACTTAGTTCTCCCATATCATCGTTAACTCCTCTAGAAACAAGTTCTGAGTTACCTAGTTCAGAGGTGATCAATATAGATGATCTGAAAGCCATTAAACCTAAATATATGCCTTCATCAAATTTCATTTTCAACAAGAAAAGAAAGGCTATCATAAGAATGAAATCTCGATAGAAGGTGGGAGTAACTACCAAAAAGCATAAAATGATATATGATGGACAGGGACAGACTGAACCTGAATTTGCAAAAGAAGTTGCAGACTCATTGGGAGCCTTTGCAATTGCCAACAAATGGTTAGTGGATAATCTCACAAAAAAACTAGAACAAAATAATATTCTGATTGAATAATTGCATAATGATATGCAACAGATGGAAGTGACTGCTAGAGATATTGATATTGCTCAAATCAGACAGGGTTTTAAGCAACAAATTAAGAAGTTAGAAGACAAATTAGAAGTAAGTGTTCAAAATAAACACTTGAATAATAACATGCTTTCCCATCAATATAAGTTAATAGAGAAGTTGCAGACCCGAATAAAATTATTCGAGAGCACATGAATGGATATTTCTGCATTCAAGAAGCAAGCATCAGAAGTAAATGAAAAGATGAAAATTGTTTGACAAGATCTGTATGAAAATATAGATATTATCCAAAGACATTATCAAGTGTTCAATAACTCCTTGAAGAATATTTATGAAAAGGAGAGGGAAGCCTGTAGGGCCAGGTCAAAATTCCAAGAATTCATAGTATGGATACAAAAACGCAATGTGCCTGGGAATGCTCCTTTTTCATAGTATGAGAAAATACAGGGAGAAATGGGTTTAAAATTATGGGAAACTAATCTCAAAGAAAGAAAGAAATTAGCTAGAGAAGAAAAAGAGGATTTTGTTAACTCTCTTTAAACAGTAGATCTGGAAATGAATGAGTTTGATGTCAGTGGTATTCATGATACACTTGGACAAATTGAGATAAAAAAGAGAAAAGAGAATCTAAGGAAAATCAAAGAGAATGTGAAAAATGATATCCAACATGTAAATCTTGTTGATTTACAGATGGTGAATGATCTGCTAGTAAAACCAAGTTTACAACATCAGACCACACAACAGGTAGTTGTGAAAATTCAAGAGAAATTACCATTGGTACACAAAAAGGATTTCTCATTTGAGTTAAATGAAAATATCGAACCTTCCAAGTTCGTTGTGTAATTAATGGATCTACATGCTCAACTCAACAATCATAAAAAACCAAGTACATCTGCAAGAAAATAAACTGCAAGTGAAGTGCTAGCAAGCAAAATTAATCTCAACAAATCCAAAAAATATCTTCATTGTTTCTCTTAGTTTTGATTGTATTCTATTTTGAGATTGAAGAATGTAGAATGTCTAACTACTTTTGGTTAAGAGATATTTGTATAAATAAACATATCTAAGATCTCCTCGAAGCTTCTTCTTGCTGAATGTAAAACAAAACTTATTGAATATCAATTAGAAAGAGAAGACAAAGATTCTATGTCTCATTTCCTTGAGTTATGTGCTTTATGTGTATTTTCATTTCCTAATCATATTTTCTTCACTCAATGGTTCTTGAATATTGGAAGACCACAATTTAGCAATACATTTGCTGTGATCTATATATTGGAAGTTTGTTCAGTTATAGTTTTTCCTCTGTTATTACTGTGAGTAAAACAAGACCTGTATCTGTGTAAGTTTCCTCATTTTAAATCAACTATCAAGGATTCATTCTTCATAATTCTTCTACTTCGGATAAGGTAATATTTATCTGTATTTGGTACCTTACTTTATTTTAACATTCTTTTATTAATCAATTCTACTTTTCATAAGATCAAAATTTTTAAAAAATTGAAGAAATAGATACTGCCTCTGTGTTTTCTAATCATTAAAATTCATTTGAAGTTGCATATTAAAACTGAAGGTAGAAAAGCATTACAAAAAGCATTCTCTTAAATCTTTGGATGCCTGACATTATTCCATGAGCTTAGAATAAATCTCAGTAACAACATCTTTTTGGCGTTGCTACTGGGGAATGGAGAAACAAAACTATTTTCCCTAGGAATACGCCAAAGTTTAAGTTTCAATTTTTTATGGTGAACAAGAATTGAACAAAAGGATAAGGCACATTTTCATTATTCACCTGGCGAATCCATTTTGGAAAAACAGGCATTTGGACGAAAAAATACCAGGAAAAACCCAGATGATAAGCATACTATGTCAGTTTTCGATCCCGAAAAACTATTGAAAACCAAAGGATAACTAAAGAAAAGGTCTACATCAGCAGGTAAGATCTATCAACCTAAGGTTGCTCAAGTTAATGTTAAGATTCTATCAGAAGAAGTAAGTTTACTTAGTTCTAAATAAAAACATCACAAACCTAATTCTACAGAATCCTCAAGTAGTAATCCTGAAGTTAAGTTAGAAAATCCAGAAGAGGTAATTCCCGAAGTAAAACTGTATGATCTAAAGGGAGAAAAATTATAGAATACCCCTATCTCTTTCATAGACACTTTTACCAGTGAGAGTAAAGAATATTATTCAATTCCTAATATCGTTTATATGCCACCTATTCTTAGTCTTCCTGAAGTAAAAGTTTTTGTATCTAGAAACCCCGAGGATCACCTTTTATACTCAGGTTCATCTCTTATTACTTCCCCCATTTATCCATCTAGTCGATATGAAATACCAAGCTCAAGTTCCCATTTTCCATTTGATTTTGATTTTACATCTCTCTCATGAGATCCATCACCCTTTGATTATCTAGCCGAACTTCGATATCACCTTCCTGAAGCAATTAAAGATCTAGTACATCAGTCTCTTGAAATCTTTGATAATTTGCAGTATAGCCCTAATTTCTCTTCTTCTAAACTTTCAATGGTTGGTGCTAAAGGTGGTGGGGCTGGTGGACATATAAATCCACCACCACCTCCTACAAGGATTTTTGACAAAGTCACTACTAGATATGCTCCCTTAGCCCTTCCTTTTGTTCTACATAATCTACCTGATAATTATATGAAGAGTCTACCTAAATTTATGGGAGAGGGGGATTTAATAGGCACAGAGCATATAACATTTTTCGATCAATTTTCTGATATTCTCGGTACTGAACATGAAGACATTTACATGAGACTATTAGTGTAGACCTTTTAGGGACATGTTAGAACTTGGTTCAGGGGACTTCTTGCAAATTCTATACCATCATATGATGATTTAGAGACTTATTTATTAAGACAATGGTGTGAGAAAAAGGACCATTTATATTACTTAACTAAATTCAGATATTTAAGGAAGAAAACATTTGAAACTGTTTCAGAATTTATCCAAAGATTCAATAACATTTATAGAAAAATCCCAGCCGAAGTAAAACCTTCCCAGCTAACTGCTAAAGTTACTTTTGTAGGGACTTTTGATTCAGATTTTGCTTTACTTTTAAGGGAAATAAGAGCCACAACTTTAGTTGGAATGCAAGATGATGCTATCAAAATTGAATAAAATATGATGGCATCAAGAAAAATGAAAACAAAAGTTGATATGGGAATAAGAGAACCTAGAAGGCTTAGAGAACAAGCATGACCCTCCAGTTCATGAAAAAACACTCATGAAAAAAAGATGGATGAAATGGCTAAGATAATAAAAGATTTATGAAACAAAATTTTCAGGATGTAAATTGAGAAAGCCAAACTGGATCCATATGTTATAAATCAAAACCAATTTAGAAGAAACCTTAATACAAACCCTTAGATTCAACATAGGCAAATCAAGAATGAGGATCAAAAGATTCAAGCTCCTTTTAAAACATAAAATATCATATAGGGAGATGATGTTCAAGATTATGATGAATTAGATGAGGATATAAACAATCTCATCGATGATGATGTTGAACCTCATTTAACTAAACAAGATTATGAAAAATATTTAGATATTGGATCTTTATTTGCTGACCAAAATATCAATAACTTGGGAGACTCTATAGCTCAATATAAAGATCTTGTTGATTCAATAATGGCTAAGCTTCAACATAAATATGATTTGAGGCTAAGAGAAATGACTTCTACCACCAATCCACATAAAAATCTCTTGTCATGGAATAAAGAAAATGAAGAAGTGGTTTCAAAATATCCTACTGAAGTACAAGCTGCTCAAATAAACCAAGTTGAAACTAAAGCAATGCAAACTAAAAAGATGGAGAACAAAAAAGTTGAAGTTCATACCAAAGAATTAGAAAATTCAGTTGGTATCTTCAATCTTGAGAATGAATGGAATAAGATTAAAATTATAGTTCCTCTTGTTGAATTTGCCATAAATCTGGTTTACAAGAAGCAGATTTCAAAGGTAATTAATTTTTTAGATGCAAAATGCCAAGACGATGTTATTAACCTGGAAGATGAGAAACCAATGATTATGTTTGGACCACATATTGAAAATGATAAAGACTCAGTTGCTCCATTTTATATCACTCTTACTGTGCATGACCATTTGTTACACAATTGCATGTTAGATTCATGTGCTTCACATAATTTGATGCCAAAAATAATAATGGAAAAAATGGTCTTACAAATTACCAGACCTTATCAAGATTTATACTCTTTTGACTCCAGAAAGGTTAAGTGTCTAAGTATGATTAAAGATTTAGTTGTAAATCTAGCTTAAATTCCAGTAAAAAGTATTCTTATGGATTTGGTCATAATTGATGTTCCTGCAAAATATGGCATGCTTTTATCAAGATATTGGGGGTGCAAAGTTAGGAGGATCAGTTCAGTTGGACATGACATATGCTACTATTCTGATTTTTGGTGGACAGTTTACTAGATTGTACATAGAAACTAGACTGGCCTATATAGTAAGTGATCCTCAAAACCCAAATAATTATCCACTCTATGTTGCTATTAGGATTTATGAAATTTTATTTTATCCTTAGATGATGATTTTCAAGAATGTACAGAAAAAGAAAATACAAAAATAGAACTTCCAAAGAAAAATGTACATATTAGAGATGGGATGTGGAAAATGTTCTTCGATGGTGCCTCATCTTGGGAAGGAGAAGGAGATGGAGTACTATTTGTGGCACCCAGTGATGAGAATTACATCCATTTATCTTATATATTTCAATGAGATATCAATTACACAAATAATTTATATGAATGCGAAGCTTTAATTTTAGGATTAGAAGCTGCTAGAAAATAAAAAATTCAACATTTGATAGTTTATGGTGATGTTGAACTTATTATAAAACAAATGAAACATCAATATCAAGCTAATCATCCAAGAATGATGTCTTATAGAAATTGTTCATAGGAGCTAATAGAATTTTTTTTCTTATCATTCAACATTCATGTTATTCCCAGATTGCATAATTAACAAGCAAAATCTTTAGCTAAAGATGCAACAAACTTCATACCACCTACTGTTCTGAAATTGAATTATCACATTGAAATGAGACATAAACCTTCAATTCCAAATAATGTTCATTATTGGCAAATTTTCGAATATGATGAACAAATAAAACAATTTCTAGAAATGATAGATGAATTTTCTGAGACACACATAGATCAGGAAAATCAAAATGATCCAATTTGGATTATGCAAGAAGGAGAAAATACAGAGAAGTTTAATTTAGATAGAATCACAAATCAAGCAATGCTCTTGCTCAAGAATAATCAAATTCCTAAGGGTCTTATTCGATTAGAAAGATTGTTCGACCGAAATAATATACCTTTAAAATCTACCTTGTAGCCTCAGCCTGAAGAGGTTGAATATTGTAATGTGGGATCAAAAGAAAATACAAAAATGGTTAAATTGTCTAAATCTCTTCCAACTAATCTAATGAGTAAATATGCTGAATTACTCAAAGAATATAAAGATGTTTTTGCATGGTCTTATGAAGACTTAAAAACTTATGATACTTATGTTATCAAGCATAAGATTCCATTAAAACTAGGTATTAAGCCTTTCAATCAAAATCTTAGACAAATAAATCCAATTCTCTTGCCGATAATAGAAAGGGAGGTCAAAAATCTTATTGATGAAAAAATCATCGTACCTCTTAGATACTCTAAATGGGTGGCCAATTTGGTCCCAGACAGAAAGAAGAATGGAGAAATAAGTTTGTGTGTTGATTTTAGAAACCTGAATAGGTCTTCTTTAAAAGACAATTACCTCCTCACTAAAATGGATCATGTTCTAGAAAAAGTAGTTGGGGAAAATAGGATTTCTATGATTGACAGATTTTTGGGATGTAATCAAACAAATGTCCATGAAAATGATAGAGAATAAAATGAGTTTACTACTCCATGGGGAACCTTTATGTATGACAATATGACTTTTTGATTGATGAATGGAGGAGAAACTTTTCAAAGAGAAATGGATATAGTGCTTGTTGGAGAAAACGATAAATTCATTGTTTTTTTTTTTGTTTGTTAATGTGGGGGATCGTATCTGGCCTGAGCCACACCATCCTTTAATATTGTTGGATTTTTTGTCCCCGCAGGTTTCGAACCGGTGACTATTCAACACAAAGTGGCTTAACAACACACTCCGTCACCGACTGTCCTACACCTTGGGGACAACGATAAATTCATTGTTATTTATCTAGACGATCTAACAATATTTTCTAATTCTGAGACAAAACACTTGGTACATCTCAGAAAAACATTTGACAAGTGCAAAAATTTGGTTTGTCTTTAAACCATAAGAAACCTCATTTTTCCATGCAAGAAGGTAAGCTCTTATGGCATATCATATCGAAAGATGGAATCCAAGTAGATACAAAAAAAGTTGAAGCTATTGATCAGATCAATATTCTTAGAAATAAAAAATAAATTCAATCATTTTTACGAAGAATTAACTTATTGAGGATATTTATTCCCAATTTTGTTGAAATTATCAAATTGATCACATATATATTGAAGAAGAAAAATGAGGTGAAATGGAGTAGAGAAGCTAAAGAATCCTTCCAACCAGTCAAGAAATCTATAGGACAAGCACTGGTATTGACAAGTTCTGATTATACAAAGGAATTTTTAATCTTCTCCTCTGCATCTGAATATACTATTGCAGTAGTGCTCCTTCAGAAAAATGAAGGGATTCGAGCAACCAATTTCCTTTTTTAGCAAAAGCCTCGGGGATGTAGAGTTAAAATATGACATTCTAGAGAAGAAGGCTTATGCTATGGTAAAGGCACTCAAATATTTCTGGACATATGTTTTACATTAAAAAATAATTGCATATGTACCAACTAGCACAATGAAAGATATCCTGATTCAACCAGACAGTGATGGAAGAAGAGGAAAATGGTTGGCTAAAATTCAAGAATACAATTTATAAGTTAAACCAACCAAATTGGTAAAAGGACAAGGTCTGGAAAAATTTCAAATCTCTAGGAATAAATCATTTCGAGTCTCACAATTGTCTCCTAGACATTGAAGAAATTGATGATCAAGCGCCAACAATTCAGATTGATGATAAATTTTCTTCCTCATCTTGGTACAATAATATCGTTTCATATCTTCTTACTCTTCAATGTCCTACTGATATGACTCCTTCCAAGGCAAGAACCTTAAAATTACAGGTAATTAAATATTGCATTATCAATGCTAAGTTATATTGGAAGGATCCTTTGGGTTTCTTGTTATGTTGTCTTACAGAATCTGAAACAGAAGATGTCATTGATGATTTTCATAAAGGAGTATGTGGAGTACCTCATGCATGGAGAGAAACAACATATAAAATTTTAAGGGAAGGATATTATTGGCCAAAATTATTCACTGATGTAAATGAAAGGGTTAGAGATTGCAATTCATGCCAACTGTTTGCTGGAAAGAAAAATCTTCCTGCCTTACCTTGAATTCCAGTCAAAGATGAAGCTCCTTTCCAACAATGGGGGTTATATTTTATCGGATATATTCATCCACAATCAAGTGCCCAACATAGATGGATTTTAACTTCTACTGACTATTTTACCAAATGGGTTGAAGCTATTCCAACTCGGAATGATACATATATAGTAGTGATAAATTTTCTGGAAGGGAATATCCTTGGAAGATTTGGTTGTCCGAGGAAAATAGTCACAGATAATGCACAAGCTTTCAAATCTATTGTGATGATAATTTTTTGTCAAAAATATAATATCATTTTGGGCCATTCTACAACTTATTATTCTCAAGGAAATGGGCTGGAAGAATCATCTAATAAAAGTTTAATGACAATAATTAAGAAAGTTTTGACAGAAAATAAGAAATCTTGGCATATACATTTAAAATATGCTTTATGGGAAAACAAAATTGACACCAAGAAATCTATAGATATGTCTCCTTTCCAATTAGTTTATGGTACATATGTTATTATTCCTATTAATCTCGCTCTTCCAGTGATGAAACTATGGAAAGATGCGAATGAAGAACCAAATGATCTAACAAGAAGAATAAATCAAATAATTGAAGTCCAACAAAATATAAGATAAATGGATGATAAGCTCCAAAAATACCAAGACAATATGAAATCCATCTTTGATAAGAAAGCTAAAGATGAGTTTCTTCCTGGAGATTTAGTCTTGAAGTGGGAATCCAAAAAATAAGATGCAGGGAAACATGGAAAATTTGACCATCTTTGGTTTGGACCTTTCAAAATTGTTGTAGCCGAAGGGAGAAATTCATTCTCTCTTGAAAATCTAAATGGAGAAATTCTTGAGCCCCCTATCAATGGGAGATTTTTAAAACATTTCATGTAGTAGTTTACTTTTTAGCTTCCATTGTATATACCGGATTGGATTGGATTTACATTGGCAAAATTTTTATTTTTCATTTTCTTTTTTATAGAATTGTTTGAGTATTTTTCAATGATTAATTTGTGTAAATATTCTCAAGAAAATAATGTTTTCAACTTTATTTTAATAAAAACAAAAATAAAATATAATTTTTCTACAGAGATAAATTACCTTTCACTTTGCAAAATAAAATTCATTCAATAGTGAATAAAATAATACTTCTTCTGATAAAAATAGCTGAAAATTTCAGAAAATAAGACCATCAAAATATAATAATAGTATTTGAAAACTAAAGTTTCAAATTTATATGTTCAAAGTCTGATTTGATTTCACGGTTTCAAAAAAATAAAAACAAAGAGTATATGGAAGATTACTAATGACTACTGAAATGAAATGCATTTTCATTATGTATTGTTTCTTTTACTTCCACAGAATCCTCTAAATTTTGAAGCTCTACTTTTCCTTTTAGAGCCAATGATCATGGTTCTTCAACAACTTTTTGATGATCTATTGGAGGTAAGTCTTCTTCAAAAATAGGAGATGGTTCTGCAGAAAATCGAGACTCATCTAATTCCACAGAAACATTCATTCGAGGTCGTCATCTGTGAAAAATTCTCAAATGTCGGAGATAAGAATTTAAACGACCTATTTTTAGACCTACTTACCTCACTACATTCACCATTTCTTCTCTATGTCGCAGTTCCTGAGATTGAATCCATTGATGAAGTTGAAAATTTAAAGTGCTCCTGAACCTTTTCCTGGAGAGTAAAAATTACACAATCGACACACTCACAGTCATCACGCTCAACACTCATTCTTCCTTTCTTCATACTCTATGGAATCAGGGGATAAATGAATACAGTCTCTTGTCCGAAGCTTCAAAATAAAACATGTAAGAGTTCCTCTTCTCTCTTATTGTTTAAATAAAAATGAAAATATGATTAAAATAGATATGAGGGATGTCTTCCCATGAATTAAATATAGCGTCATCATTTGATGTAAGGATTGGAGAAGTGGAGAAAATAAAATCTGAAGCTTTAGGCTGATTGGGTATAAAATCATCTCTGATACAAAAATAAATTAATAACTATAAAAAATCAAAACAATTAGAAAATGATTGTGGGACAGAGCAAATTAGAACTCTCATCTCACACAAAAACTCGTGTGAAATTATGTTAGTTTAGATTAAGATGTTTTGAATCACTGATATAATTATTTCTTCCTCTCTCCCTAGTTCTTTCTACAAACAATATTATTTCTTCTTTCTCGTCTTATTAATCTTTGTAGAAATGATAAAACTTAGCCTAATGCTAAAACCTTAGAAGCATATTTTTTAAAATAGGTTGGGTGAAATTTTTTAAGTTTCTCTAATTTTAATTGAAAAAGTATGTCTTGGCTAATCCTAGTAATTTTAGCTCTAATATCAGATTTCAACTAACAAATTTTCTCAAGGTTTATCCCTGAAATGAATAAATTTCCCAAAATTAACCTATAGGTGAAGGTATACTTAGAATTGGAAGAAAGGCTAGTCTCAAAGTATTCTTAAAATTGTAGACATACCTTCTTTTTCATTAAGATCTTAAACATATATCACCCCTTGTATTTTACATACAAATTGATTGCCCCCACTTCAAAATAAGAAAATCAAAGATAGATGGTGAAAAGAAATTCACAAATTGATTGCCCCCATCTTGTCCAAAAGAGATGATGAAATGAAATTCATATATTGATTGCCCTCATCTCGGTTAAATGAAAACTTGCTTATTGAAGTGGTGAAAGCAAATTCAATTAAGGTAAATATAGGTAACTTCATCGGGGTACTAAACAGGCTCACTGGAAGTGAAGAAATATCTATGATATATGTAAGGCTGTCATACACATCTATATAATATACTATGTTATCTAGTTCTCCTTTCAATAATATTTATATCCTGAACCAACTCTGATTCCTTAAATTAACATATTTTACATATGTATAACCTTGAAGAGCGAATATAGTCGGTCAAATTCTGATATTTTTTAAAAAATTACTTTGATTATCTTAAACAATTATGGAATCAATTTTAAGGAAGGAAAACACTTATTATCCTAGGCTTGAAATCAATCACTAGGTGTGCTTTAATATTTTTAGATATGGTTATGTTCATTTTTCTATATATGATTAATTTTCAAATAAAACAAGAAACCATTTTTCAATATAAGAAGCAATAATGAATCCATTTACCCGATAAAGGCGCATGGTCTATTGTTTTTTCATGCCTCACAGGGAGCCACAATTCCCAGATGGATCCTATGTTAGAACACTTTAGAAAATTTCAAATAAAAATTAGACTCTGATTTCTTTTTTTTTGACCTTTTAAAAAATAAAATACAAAAACTTATAAATATCATTATTTTTAGAATAAAATATATGATCGTTATATCTTGATAGGGCACATCATTTTTCATCCATTAAAATTTTTTATTCATCCGGATCGACGACTCTCACGATTTCAGAATTCTAAAGTTGCACGAGTTTTAAACAAAAGAAAACTACAAAATTACTTTGGGACTTCGCGATTCGGGAGTTCCAAACTCAGGATGTTTAAATATAAAAAAACCCCGAAGTTGTGAAGCTCTAGTGTCCTGGAGATAGGTTCCCATGAAAATATTTTAAATAGATCTACTGATGATTCATAGGTCGCCTATCAAAAACTTTATTTGTGCTGACACATGGCACTCCATTTTAGCATTTTTTTCAGATCATTCACATGTTTTTAGGTGACACGTGTCACTCACTTTCTATGACAAGTCATCAAAAGTGACTTTATCACTGCCACATCACTCTATGAGATTGTCCTTTGGGAGATAAATCAATAACAAATTCAAAGGAGCACCAGAGTGCCAAAGTACCGAAGTACCCGTGATCATAATAATAAAACACTAAAGATTAATAAACTAAACATGATTAAGTAGTTGTGATTAATGCTAATTAATCACTTCGTAGATTCAGTCTTTGGGATATATCTATTATTTTTAATTCAAAATTCCCGAATGTCAAACTTTCGAAGTACTCACTGCACATACAAGCTCACAAATTCCCAGAGCTTCGAAGTTCAGGAGTTCCGGAGTCTTGAAGTACTTAAAAGCGTTTGATCATTTGCTTTGCGAATTTGGCCTTTGGGAGATATACATTGTGTTGCATTCAAAATTCTCGAATGACGAAGTACCGAAGTAATTAAAACTAAAAAGGGACTTTACACCATGATTAATTAAAATGAAAAAATAATTAATGGTTGACTAACTTCTCCATGAATTCATCCTTAGGGAGATATCCATTGTTTTTCACTCAAAACTCCTGAATTTTGAACTTTCGAAGTACGATGTCTTAATTAGGATCATTAATAATACACTCAAATAACTAGGGTTTTAGATTGGGAAATGTGTTGCGACTGTCAGGTAATAAATTTAACAGCTTTTGGAATGATTACTCTGTCAATATATTAATGCAAGGATAACTAGACATTCATATTTTTGTAAATAAAGGCATTTCAAACTTCAAAGCGTTTTTTCCATTAGCATCTGAGATTTTCGCATTCAACATTTTTTTAGCTCACAGGTTTTACTTCTGACAGGAGGGTTATCATTAACTTTTTAAAATCATGGTGCCACGCAAAGTAGGAAATAAGAAGGATTCATTGGTTGAGGTATTGAACCCAAATGCATATATACTTTCAGACACTACTTCTCGAGCGACATATGCCATTAAAACTTGGAAGCAAGTTTATGACATTTTGGAGTAGGAAATTTCTCTTTGTTCTGATGATTCAGTGGAATAATAAGATGATATATTTTCAGCTAAGTTAAGGAATGTGGCTAAGTATGAACTACAAAAATTTGTTTCTTGACTGATATTAATGCCATGTACTGATATGATAAGTTGGGACTTAGAACACGTGTATATCCCAATGAGAACCATCTGCAGTCACTAGAAGACCATTGCCGAATCTTTAAGACCCAAGGACATTCAAGTAATGTACAAATTAACTCCTACCCCAAATACACTTACACGACATCATTTATAATGAAGTTTGAGGATGAGGAATGCACTAAATATTGTTGGATTACTGAGAGGGGGGGTGAATCAGTAATAGCGTAATTATAATCCTTTTTCTTCAAATGTTATATCAATGTAGAATTATTATCCAATAATGAAAAGTAAGAAATAAACAATCACATACATACACAGTACACCAGTGTTTTACGTGGAAACCTAAATCGGGAGAAAACCATGAAATTCTTTTTCTTATATGTCTTGAAGAATTACATTCATAGGAAGCACCAACTTCCATTTTTTTCCAGCTACAACTGGAAGGAGGCTCCAACCCCCTAGTTTCTTAGGTGACAACCTGAGGGAAGCTCCAAATCACCAATTCTCTGGCTACAACTAGAAGGAGGCTACAACCCCCTATGTTATCTGGCTACAACTGGAAGGTGGCTACAACCACCAGTCCTTTCCCCATCCTTCTACCCTGAAGTAGAAGTAGAATGATGGAACCACTGTCACACTATCACTTTGAGATATACCACTGTAAACCTGTACCAATAAATCTGAACCATGCATCAAACATGCATCAACCTGTACCTCAACCTGTAATCAACATGTACCATAAACAAATGCATCAACCATGCACCAACCTATAATCAACCTGTACCATAAACAAGTGCATCCAAACATGTACCAAGTATGTACCAATCATGTTTCAACTACTCATCAACTATGACTCATCAATATGTACCAACATCATCAACTATACACCTCATGTATGTGCCAACTCATCAACTACATGTCTCAAGCATGTACTCAACATGTACCTCAACCAAAATCCCTCATCAATTTCATCATCCAAATCTTATTTGTAGCTCTGTAATAGACCTGGTGTATATGATCACATTCTTGAAAACCTTCCTTAACTTTAACAACAAGAGGCTAGCATTTTCATCAAACTTTTCTTTAGTCTCACATGCCTCGTTTTGGATTAGTCAACAACCCTAACTTGAAGTAATCATAACTTTGAACCTGTAATGTATAAAGATTTGAAACTGATGCACAATGTTCTTCAATGTGTTTTATGCAATTCCTCTAGGTGTCACTACTTGGAACCTCTTAGAAAAGGAGTTATAGCTAAAATGGCATACCTTGCTGCAGGGATGATTTTAAGGATGGAAATTTATTTTAAAATGTAGAAACCTTGGCGAATCTTAGTAATCCTTCATATGCCAACTCTAAATGTTTGGCAATATTTTTGTAAAAAAATTCAAATTTCTAAGGATTCTATATTGTTTGTATAAAATTTTGGCGATTTTTAAGGTAAAATAATTGTATCCTATAGAATTTGGGTGAATCATTTTTAGAATAGAGAATCTTGTTTTGGGAAAAACCATGGAAAATTAGCCCATGAGCAAAATTTAGCCCCTAAAATCATCTCTGCCATGCTGAATTCTGTCTTATTCTAGAGAGTGATCTTGTAGAGCGTGCCCTACACAAAATATTCATTTAATTGATCTGAAACTATTACAAAGAATACTATAGACTTTACCCTAACCAAAAAAATTTGTCTCACTAAATTTGGATCTGTTATGAATAAGTTATGACGTTGTTACTCGAAACACCTATTTTTGACTAGTTTTAAGACTAGCCACAAACCCTATTTTCCATGGAGTGTAACTCCCAAAATACAATGACCCACAAGATTAATTTGTTACCAAAGATACTTAGGTATGTTTAATCAATGACATAAAAATTCCATGGTCGGAATCATTATAGAAAAAAGTTTAAAGCGAAAATGGTGAGATGACCTGTAAATAACATACCTTAGAAAGCACCATCAAAAGAATTTATCCTTCCTTGCATTTCGGCCTTCTTTTCATCACCTTCCCTCAAAATTTAGGCTTATATATCCTTGGTTACCTCAGACACCTATAGATATTCAATATTCTCAAGTGTGATTAAAATGAGAGAGCCTACCCTCTTATTTATACTCTCCAAGTGGCTTCCTTAAAAACGTCTTCTAGGTCACTTTGCCCACTTTCCTTATTTTAGGGTTAACCCATTTCTAATTTCTCCATTAAATTTATTATTTAAATCATTTATTTTGTATTCACTTTGAATTATAGTACACTCATCAATTCACTTTAATATTTACCTTCTAAAATCCCTTAAACCACTTTGACTACTTTGACCTTTTGGGGCTTCTAGATGACATGTGAGGGTCCTCCAACTTTGTAAGGCCATAACTCTCAAGACGTGAGGGGTTATGTGACATTACACATACCACCAGAAATGGCATGACAAGCATATCCATCTAGGATAGTTTCCTTGACAAATTCATTGTCCTTCATCTCATTATTTCACAATTAAGCATGGGTTCTCCTACTCCGCAAAGCGTCTTCCTGTGAGGGATTTCACCATAAGGGTGCCACTTTGGAGTTCATCCATATTTACTTCTTATCAACCATGAAAAAAAAATAATGAGTCATATTTACATCAAAAAATCTTGGGTCCATTACCCAAACCTTTGTGCTACGAGGCTTTCTTCAAGGGTTGTTGGCCCTTGACCAAGTTTTGAGGAACACTTGGTCATAGTTGATCGTTTTTGGGACTTCGACGCCCTATCGAAAGAAGTACGGAAGATGAAGCACCAAGCGAAGAAGAGATCACGGGATCTCAACCCACTTTGGGTCCTTTTTGGGTTTTTGGATTAATGTAATGGGAAAGGGATGTCGGCCCATGGGTTTACCCATGTTTAGGCCCACTTTTGTAATGTATAAATAATTAGCTAGGTGATGTAAGAAGAGATTTTTTGGTTGATCTATGTGGTTAAATTGCAGAGCTAAGTGAAAGTGTTGTAAATGCCCTGTGCATATTGTAAGGGGATAAGTGCAAGATCAGGGGTAATTTTAAGAACCCCCCCTAAATTTATATATATAATAAATGGGCAAATCCCCATGATACATAGGAAAAAATGAAGGCTATTTTATCAATTATATAATATGTATATATAATTTTTTGGCGAATCTTTTAGTCAATTATATAATCTTGTAAAATCTTGGCGAATTTTTCACTGAATTATAAAATCTTTTAAAAACTTGGTGATTCTATATGGATTTATGCATGTTGTCCTTATATTGGATATTCCTTAGTAAATGAACTTTGTTCATTTCAATACATGCGTTAGCTATGCATGCATAAAATGCGGAGAAGTTTGTACAAGTTTGTAATATGTGTAGCATATCCAAGCAAGTAAATTGGAACTTGGGATTGCACCACCCTCTACTAGTCCTACCAAGGCCATGGAAAGTATTTCAATGGATTTCCTGACAAGATTTCCCAAGAACTAAGGAAACAACTGTGTGCTAGATGTTTAAAAAAATAGCAATAATTATTCTATGTCACGAGATGATAAGGAGATAGGAATAGTAAGTAGTGAAGTTTTTTTTCATGAATTTATCAGTAAACTTTGGCTTGCCTA
>ML793982.1:94671-127071 GCA_009831015.1 Picea engelmannii | reverse complement strand
CAAGCAAAGTATAAGGACAAGTATGATAAGCACCAAAATACATAACTTCCAAATTGGAGACCAAGTGGCTGCATCTATTAGAGAAAAGATTCAGGTGGCTGAACAGGATGGTGAAATCCATCTGTCATGGGCATTTCAAGATTATGGAAAAGATAAAAAAGAACACCTTTTAATGTAAATACAGACTAGTTGAACATGTTTGAGGCATCTTTTTCAGATGAAGAATCGAGTGAGGGACCCTTGATCCTCACTGTAGAAGAACTCATACCAAAATCAGTAGGTAGTATTGCAACAATATCAAGTGTTGTACATGAAGACCAAATCTACCTAGTAGGATGAGATAGAGTTGTTGTCAATTAGAAAAAAGAGAGAACTTCCCCAATCAAGTAAGAGTACACCTGACATCAATATCATAAAAAATTCCACAAGTTGAAATTTGACGGGTAGCATCATCCTCAAAGGGGGTAGATCTGATTGAAATCGGGTCTCAATTAAGTACATGAATTTTTAAAAATCTCACAACAGACTAAGGTAGTTACTTGATGCTGAAAACCACAAGGAAGTAAAGTCATAGTTTAAAACTTTGTGCCCCTATAAGGTTCAGTTTACCAATTATGGAAGACCAATGAAAAACGAGTTGGGTTTCCTCAGGATTGCAACAAAGGACTACAATATGAAAAATGCAGTGAGATCCAGTTATTTCTCTTGCTTAGGAATAAATTCGCATAAAATTCAATTTTCTTCACTTACCTCCACAACCCACCTTACCTCTTTATTTTTACCCTTCTACATGAAAGAGGGAGCTTTCAAATTATGAGATTTTGGGAAGAAGATAATTTTGTTTGGTACAGTCTATCAACCCCTTATGTAGAGTTATTCACACATTGTCCACCTGCATGTTTTCAACTTTGTATGATTAGTATTGGAAACATGCAAGGAGAGATGTATGAAGGAAACCTTGCTACCACTGTGATTGAATAAGAGTATCATGCCCCTTGATCTAGTTGGCCTAGCAAGGAGGTCTTGATACATAGTTCTACTCTTCATCCGGTTGGAATTGGCAAGGACACAATGACCTGGTTGGGACCAACAATGCAGTATTCTCTGTAGCAGAAGAGCCTTCCTGTGCAAGTTTTGGATTGTCATAATCCCTGCCTTGACCTGGTTGGGGCAAGAAAGGGTATCATTGCATGGTTTAATGTAATTCCTTTGTCATATCTATTGTCCATCAGATTTTCATCTCTTCACAAAGGGGCCAAATTGCAGGGCGTAGTGTGCAAAATGCACCTTCGTGCACCACTCTAGGCCTTCGAGCCATTCCTTGGGCCAAAGGGGGGGTACCCTCAATATTTCCTAAGAAATAATTCTCTCGTCTATCACCCGAGAATAACTTATTTAACTATGAAGCTCATACTATATTTATAACAAAGACCTACGGTGCATGGAGTTCGTCTCTTCTATGGTTTTTGAAAGGAGTTGTGATATTTTTAAATTGACCGAGGAAAACAAACTATTTAGGATTTCCAAACATAGTATCAAACAACTAGTGTGGAAAAGGGTGTCTTAATCACACTTTCAATCTTTGGAAGGTAAATGAACAGAACATGAATTATGCACATAAAAAGAGGGCAAACCATACATTCCTATAAAACATGTCCATGAGATAGATGAGTAAGGAAAAAGAAAATCCATTGATTTATTCAACACCATGAAGAAAAAAATATGAATGGAAACCAACATAACTTTGTTTGAATCTTATTATTTCATTAGTGGTAACTTTGCCTCAGTCTCGACTACACAATAAAACTTAACAATTATTTAAATTACAATGGAGGCCACCATATGGGGACTATAAAGTCTCAATCCTGGGCCTCTTTCTTTCCTTCTCACAAGTTGGATCTTCAAATAACAATTATAGAGAGAGAGAGACAGAGAATGAGTAAGAGAGAAAGACTAAAAACAATGTTGATTATCCCTAACCCCAAGCCCTAGGATACAAATGTTGGTTGAACTCCCTTGAAAATTTTGTAACTTGCCAGTATGAAAAATATTGATCCTTTGTCCAGTTGTTGAGAATTTCTTTTATAACCCTCTGGGGCCTGCTCTCTAATTTTTTGTATCCTATTGGTGATGCAAAAAAATTAGGCTTGCTTGTGTGGAAAATAACCAAATGCAGTTATCCCTCTATTCTGGTTTGTTTCCCTTTCTAGAAGTTTCTCTTTTTTGGGAAGGAGGCCTTGTTTGTTGTGAAATATGAGCAGTTGGGGTGGGATCTATGGTGGCATGCTCATATATTTCACTCAACCATTGCAGGTCACTTTTAGTTTCTATTTCCCTTGAGATTTCAAAGCTACTCTAATACTTTCTCCCAAATTTCTCCTCACATTGTGATATGCTTCAAGACCTAGAAATACTGGAAAGCTTAATAGATATAATGAAAAGAGGTGCAAATCCATACATTAATATGTGTGATGGTAGTAAGATCTATAATCCAGATGATATGTGGAAGTAGGAAATAAAATGTTACAAGTGTAATGAAAACAAGAATTGTTGAAAACTAGAGGTTCCCTTCAAAGACTCGAACAATGATAATAAGAAAGAAGAGAAAACATTAGGATACCACCCCAATATTCAAAAGCATTGAGATATTGAGAATTCAATGGGTGGATAAGTGGTTTAGATGATATAGTTATCTTACATTAGGGTTTGGGGGGTTTTGGTCCTTGGACCACCCAATAACATTTTCAAAATTAGTCAGAAAAGGCATTAGCATGTTGGAGTTTCCCAGGAAGATTGTGTCCACTAATTACCATTTCAGTGTGAAGAATAGAAAGAAGCACCATTCAATCCACCTATAAATTTGGTAGGTTAGGTGTATTCAAATGATAAGTTGAAGGAGATAAGAAAGATGGCTTATCTATTAGATGAGAACTACATTCTTCCCAATTTGGAAAAATATTTTGTTACCAAGTGGATTTCCCGGATGATGTGTGAATGTCAACACTCTTCTTCAATTCAGATTGACTATTTCTACAAGTGGTTGGAAAACAAAAGAAAGAACAAGTAATCCATAGGTAATTGTAAAGTAAAAATGAAACTCTGATTAACAGATCAGGTTGGTAACTTAGCTTCTCATAAAATAAGTCTGGATTTTTTGTAAACAAATTAATTTTTCATAAAAGTAAAGTATCTGTTCAAATTAAGAAGTGGTTATCAATGCATATCTTATCAAGCTCTTTATTATTTTGGGCAGTTTGAAATTTTTTCTTCTTTCTATCTCGGCCTTCTACTCTCATCTCCACAAGATTTCATTTGTTTTACCCACATCTATGATGCTACACAACACTACCCTCGCTTCTAGAATGTCTTCTTTAGAGTTTTGTAGGAGTAAGGAGTGATCTTATAGTATAGTTTTTCTACTTGCTTTGGCACTTTATGGATGGTTGATTGAAGTGATCTATTGAATGGGGATGACTCTTCTACAATTTCATGATCTCTTATGCTAATGATATTATTTGGATGACTTCTATGGGATGTTAAACCAGGTAATACTACATTTTGTATTTTCCATTGGAGATTTTATGTCAATCTGTGTTATTCTACACTTGATTTCATGCATGCATAAATACAAAACCCATATTAGTTGGATATCATCTTTTCTTGTGAGCTCCCTTTAATTTTCTATGTGTAAGGCAACAAGGAAAAAGTTGGATTAGACTTACAATTTGTGGTATTTCATCATTTGAAAGAGTTATCCCATTGATCCATGTTTGACCCCATATGCCCCATAGTTGCTAGGAACGGGTACCTCCTTGCAACCATTTAAAAATTTTGTATTTCAAACTTTCATCTATTTGTTAGTTTACAGATCTGGAAATTACTAAAAGAATATCATGCCAGATCTATCCCTTAAGTCTGGTG
This sequence comes from Picea engelmannii, assembly GCA_009831015.1. Lineage (NCBI taxonomy): Eukaryota > Viridiplantae > Streptophyta > Pinopsida > Pinales > Pinaceae > Picea > Picea engelmannii. The sequence continues at coordinate 123,150 of ML793982.1, read as the reverse complement.
TTGTTTATTGAAAAATTTAAAGGAAGATAAACTAAACTCTATTTTAGAAGTCTTCTAAATAAATTATTTTGAAGCATTTTCGAGTAGCAGACTTGCACCCACTTAGATTTGTATCTCAAGTTGGAAATTATCTTTAAAGAATACTCATCATTTTCAAATTGTGACACATACAAAGAAAGTACACATAAGTGCCATACAATGAAGCCATATTAGAAGAAGTGTTTTTTGGCTTTGAATTTCAATACAAATGATGGATGAAAACAGTGGAAGTTCATAACAGTGAAAAATTAACTGACAATTTTATCCATTAATAACCAGATTGAGTTGTGACCATCGTGCTGTGTTAGTTTAAGCTTGTCCTGGAATAATTTGATTTATTTAGTTATTTTGGATTCTGCAAATCCAATTATAAGGTAGTTTTCCATATATTGAGTCTTGACTGTTTTCAAATGTAGGAGCTTCCAAGAATATTTTATGAGCTTTTGTCTATATCTCGAATTGGAAGCACAGAGCCAATGACAAAGATACAAATTAAATCAGTCAAAAACAAAAACTTAAAATCCAAGGAGAGAATGTAGTACATAGTTACTTTTAGCTATTTGATATGTGAAAAGTTTGAACAGTTTCAATGTCCCATCAATATATATAATCTTAAGAAGGGTCATGAATTGGAATCATGACCTGGCTTTTTACTTTAAAAATAAATTAAAATAACAGTTATGTTTATATTGGCAAAACAAACATTGTGGCCATACCTGTACAACTTCATTACAACAGTATACATTTGCTTCAAAGTGTAGAGAAGAAATTTTCCAAACTCATGAAGCTGAAGCTGCTAGAGTGGTGTTGGTATCAAGGGATGGGCCTGGAATTTGAACACAACCATCATCCAATCAATAGTAGTGGCCTCCAACCCCTCCAAATTGTCCTACATGAACCAAGCTATCTGTTGATCTACATTCAACCCATTTCTTCACATCGTGGATGAAGTTGTAGGTGTTCCAACATGTCTAAACCCTCTTCCTTGAAGGTTTGGGACCTATCAAGGCCTAGATAAGTCTCATGAGGGCACCCCAGATTGCACAAATTTTGCAGCATTTCCCTGGAGCACTCGAGGGAGCATGCTTCTGAAATTATTTGGGGAGTGCAAGTGAATGTGCTCCCAAAAATGCTCCCAATCTGGAGTATTTCAAGAGTGCACTCCTGAGGACAGACATACTACATTTTAACAGAAGTTCAGTTCTAGAGTGGAGTGAGACCGCTAGGAGTGTTCTCTTGCAACACAGGGACTCCCGGTGCAGCCCCCTCATAGAGATTATCTTGATTGTTAAAACTTGATAGTAATATTTTACAAACACAACTTTTGGTAACAATATTATCTTTCCTTTTTCGTCATAATCAGAGGAAACTTTCAAGGATTTAAGTATAAACAAAATAATAAGATGCAGAGTGGACGAGTATGAATCCATTTCTGAAACCCATTTCTCAAAAGACCCTTTGTGAACTTATGTTGAATAGCATGATTGCACTTTATTTTGTTAACAGTGATTCCTTGGACCATATAGATTGAAGGAAACACTCAAGTTTCACAATATTTAACCTATTTGATGGAATCCTTGTTTGGTGTTTTGATGAATTAGAGAAAACCTGCATCTCTTTCCTCAATCTTTGTGTTGTCGTATGAGAAAGATTAATCGAATTCCTTTGTATATGTCTGAATACATTTGCAAGACGTGTTTCTTTTAAATAGTAACATCGGTTCCCCTAGTTTTTCCCAACCACAGTTTGTGCAAGAAATATGGGATTTAATTTGTTTGCTTCTAGTTCATCCACTCATGTGGTTACGAAATCTATGTGGTCGTCTTATAGCTACATACTTTACTGCTTTTTCATTTGAAATAAATTCAGGGAATTGGACAAACATTTCAAGCGGAAAAACTGCGATGCTTTTGCAGCCTAGCAGACTCATCTTATTAGATGCATCCTTTTGTCACCAACTTGATATAGATCTTCTTGATGAAGGCATGAGTGATTTGGTTGTGAAGAATCTTATATATGTGATCTGTGCACTTTATTCCTTCATGAAAAGTAGACAAGAAACTGATCTAAGTGATTTCTTTTTCACCCTTGACACTAGCAATCAATCACTTATCTTGAAATCGTTTTCATTGCTTGGTTCAAAATCATGCAGAGAGGTATGTGCCTATTTTGTTAGTAGGAAATGCAGATATGTTTCCAATTTTGAAGTAAACGAAGATGTTAATCAGTATCTCAAAACATCATTACTTGAACCCATCTTCAAGAAGTTGGGAAAGGTTGCGCTTAAAGTAATCTTTGTAATCTTCCAGCAACTCTCCTACCATTTCTCCCAATCCCTCAATTATTTATTTCCTGTGTGCTTGTGTCCTCATACGAGCCACATATTTATTTGCAGCCGGCTATTTCATGCTAGTTACAACAACTGCAATAGAAGGACTCTTGTCATCCATGTGGTGTGGATGAGTGACATCTGCACCAAAAAATATGGTAGGTTCACTGAACAATCGAGGCAGCTGCCTGGGAAGTGGATTGTAGAGTGCCACAGTACTTCCAAGTTCCACCCACCTTGGCATTTATCTTCAAGGACAAATTTGCGAGATATTGTGAAGAAAGACTGTAGAAATGTGAGTAGAGACAACACTGTGTCACAACTCCTATACTAGTCTCACAGATTCTCTTTAAATATGCATATCCTCTATGATTTCTTTCCATGACGCATACTAATAGCTCCAGAGTCCTAGATGCACTATCATATATTTCTCTCATCCTTTCTTCCAGAAGATTTGCATTCTCTAGTGTCTGCATTTTTTCAAAACGAGGGTGCACAATAGTAGATCTATTCAGGGATATTCCAAGTTGAGCACACCTTTGAGCCAGTCCCACAATGAACTTGCCTACATTACTCCATTGTTCAACATTTCCACTAAAGCTGATCAATGCCCATCTCGCTATAATTCTTCCTTCAACCACATGACTTTCTAGCAAATTCCACTGTCTATCCTGCCGAAATGGAGTAAGATCCTTAACTTGAACACCATTCCCAAGCTTCAGCTTTGGTGGTTGAAGAATTCTTACATTCAATTTGGTCATTTCCTGAGATATGTAAATCTTGAACTCTCTACCATAGTTCATACTGCAAAAGGGAACAAATAAATAACACTCAGAAAAAATATAATAGACTCAACAAGCAATAGATAAATGGAATTTTCTTATGCTTGGGCAGCTTGGGATTTACCTTCTAGGTCCAATTGATCCTCCCAAAATTCCCTTGATCATAACTTTCCTTTCACGGGGCTTTTGGAAACCCATTCTTAAAATCTTAGCAATTTGATCATCTGAGAGCTTTCCAAGGAATTTTTGACCTTCACAAACAACGCAGAGCTCCATGGGAAGGTAAAAAGGTTTTCTTCTGCCTATTTGCAAGCAAGGCAAGTTTACATATTCAATATAATGATTATAATGCTCCTTAAAGTAGTCAATGATTCCGATATCATTTCCATCCCTGTCTTTGAATGTAAGAGCATATGTAACTTCATCAGTCAAGCTTTGGACTCTGTACCTCTGATCGGTGGCTCTGTGGAAAACAAAGACCTTCATATTCTTCAGAGTTTTTTCTACTTCTTTCTTCTCTTCTGCAAACAACACTCTTGAATTCCTAAATTCAAGATCATGTAGAAATTCATATCTTTTATGGAGGTATGGAATTATACCAATGCTTTCATGAAATGCAGTAACAAAGAAATCTACATTCAAGGCCAACCCTTGCTGAGTAACTCTAAGACTTTGAAAAAATCCTCTTAATCCAACTGCTCCTCCCCTTATGACTTCACTTCCCATTGAGCTGGAATACAAGGATCTGCTTACAGGAAAGAATTTCTCTATTGGGTTTTCTCTAAGAACAACATCCAATGCTTGCATAAAGTCCTAAGGAAGAGCCACATGATCCTTTTTATTCTTCAGAAACTCATTCAAGTCCTTCCCATCAAGCTTTGAAGCAATCTTAAGGATTACCTTGAACAATTTCTCATCTCTGCTATTGGCTCCTCCTTCACAATCAAAACCAGATAATTGATGCACTTCAGCATTAAAGGCCAAAATGCCTTTGGAATATTTTATAGGCAAAGAAACAACAAAATCCATTTTCTTCTTCTGAAATTTAGTAGCACTGTATAAGCTCTTTCAACCATCAAAAGCAAGGAGAGCATTGGATAGAAGAACGGAGTTTTATTCAACTAATTTTTGTTTCATATGCCTAGCCACCTCCTTGGATGGTTGTGGAAAAATATCCACATCATAGTGGAAGATTTGTTGTGAAGGCTCGAATTGAACAAAGAAATGATTAGCAAGAAGCTGTATCAGAGCCCCTTCTTTTCCTCCAGAATCAGGTCTCCTTACAACCACGAGAGGCACAGGATTTGTGGACAAATCCTTGTCTATTTCTTCACTTGGTAGAAGTTTTGGGAGGGCAGGAATAACCATTCTAAAATCAGTCAAGGAAGAAGTATCGGGTCCTGGGATCAAATCTATGTTCTCCATTAGGGAAACCAGACACTCCGGAGTTGAAAAGACATCAAAACCCAAAAGGGCATTGGAGCAGATGCAAAAAAAAACCACATCAAAACCTAATGGGTAAACTACAACACATCGAAACCAAATAGCCACTGCTACAAATGCAAACTAGAACTTCTCACAAATATATGGGAAAAATAACTAAATTAACATATCAGCTAACATAAACACATTGAAACCAAATAGGTGTTGCTGCAAGATGCAAACCAAAACTTCTCACAGTTACATGGGAAAGAATAACCAAATAGGCATATCAACAAACTAAAACACATAGAAACCAAATAGCAATTGCCGCAGATGCAAACTGAGACTTCTTAGAACAACATGGGAAAAATAACCAAATGGGCATATCAGAAAATCAAAACATATAGAAACCGAATAGCCATTTCCACAGAAGCCAACGAAAAATTCTCATGGCTAGTAAAATGCACCATAACCAAATGGGCAGAAGTAGAAAGTAACAAAGCCAAATGGGAAAACAAATAACCAAAGAAACCTAACAGGCATTGCATTATCATTGGATAAACACAGAAACCGAAAGCAAAGCATTGTATATTTAGGGAAATCCACTACAACAATCAATCTTTTAGTGGGACTATTGAATGAATACAGGGATTACCTTGTCCGATGCATTTGACGACATGTTCTTTAGAGTTCACCACTTTCCCTTGACTTTTACTTCTCCAAATCCCACTGCTCTAGGGATGATTGGAGGGCCTTTGAATCTGTGGGGCAGGTATTGATGTCTGTATGCAAGGCACAAGACTATTATGATAATTGTTGTTGATCATATAATGTCCTGCAACAGGAGTTGGTGTTGATTGAGGATGAACAGTTGCATAGGATGTATAATAGTAAACATCATTAGGTTGGGCATAATGAGGTTGAGCATAATGAGGTTTAGCATAATGAGGTTGAGAAAGTATGAATCCTCTTGAAGACTCAATGTTGTTGTTTGTAGTGAAATCAGTTCTGTTATCTTCACATATTGTTGAGCTCTGATGATCTCCTTGAAATGGGGTTGTCGGGCTTCTTTCTCTCCATGGGCGAGAATGAGATTGTGAGGACTGTCTTGAATTGGAATTGGGTCTCCCCCCTCCTCTATTGGGCTTTGAGTTCCTTGATGCCATAATGGATGAGATGGGCTTGCAGAAAAAGTATCGAAGGTTAGGAGCACGAAAGGCAAGCAAAACAACCCATCAATGGAAATGAGCTAAACTCGTGTGTCATTTAAATCTATAGGACTACAAACATACAATGAAAACCTACTATTAGCGATAAAATGCCATCATGCCCAAGTACCATAAAACTAGGGAAAAATACGTAAGGTAAGATAACTGCGAGGCCTCTCCACTCATGATTTGAGGGCACCCATGGAAAACTACATATGAATCATTGCCAGTACCATAAAACTAGGGAAAATTACCTCTGAATCGTTTCCATTACCAAAAAATGGGGGCGCAAAACCTATGAATCATCTCCATTACCAGAAAATGGGGGCGGAAAACATCTGAATCATTGTCATTACTAGAAAATTGAGGCGAATGGGAGGATCTGGTTCGAATTTTAAGGAGCAAAAATGGATTTCCATGCTCTTCCCTAAAAAATATATGTGGGATAAGGGTTATATATATATATTTTTGAAAATAAATTTGGGGCTATATATAGGTAAACCCAAAAAACCTCCTTATGTAAACAATTTGCCCAACCAAAATTCCAAACCTCTTAATTTCGCCCATCACCGAAATTTCACCCCTAAAATCACCTATGTACAAGATATTGTAGAAGGCTCTGTGCTTTTGGCACAAGGAAGAAGGATCTAGCGAGATGCGCAGATCTTTTTTCCTATGTGAAGTAAGGATCACTAAAACTCTGTGCTATAAATGCTTGACTTCGACGCCCTCCCTGCACAACCCACAGGTTGGAAGGTCCACGTCAACTCACAGGATCTTCTCCTCTTTACTATCCCAAAGAAATCTGATGTTCTTCTATTTCCCTATCGGGAAATCTACACCCACAACAACTATCATGGGATCCCCCTCTTTACAATCGGGAGATCAGACTTCACGACTTCGCGAATCCAATGGTCGAGCGCAGGTCTCTTGAATTCCCGAAACCCGACAACCATTCAACGTTGACCTTTCCCTCTCCTATCGAGATTTCCTCTATCGCGATTTCGGTACTCGCGATTTCAAGTAACTTGTTTTACCGACCCCCAAATCCCGATATGCCGAAACTCTGACACACGCGCGAGTTTGAATTTTCAATGCCTTCACTCCATCGACGTTTCAGAGTTCGCAATATCGTGAATCCTAATGCATATGTTTTGGGACTTCTCTCCATGAAACTCCGATAACTCGTGCCACATACGCTATCCATTGGATTCTACCCCTGAGAACTGGATTCTCAACTGCTTCATATGCCTCCTTAAAATATAGATCATCAACGTACATGTCTCTGAGATCATCAAAACCCAACATTTTGACTCGAAAATCCTGCAACAACAAACACTTCCTGCTCAAAGCATCAACAACTTTGTTAGAAGTACCAGAAATATGTTTTATCACAAAAGTGAAATTCTGCATATACTCAACCCATTTGACATGTTTCTGATTCAACTTCTCCTGTTGAGTCACAAAATGTAGTGCATGATTGTCACTGTACAAGACAAACTCCTTCGGGATCAAGTAATGCCTCCATTTCTTTAATGCCTGAACAATAACATAGAAATCCTTATCATAAGTGGAGTATTTCAATTTCTCTTCATTCAGTTTCTCGTTGAAGTATGCTATCGGCTTGTCTTCCTGACTTAAGACTACCTCGATTGCAAATCTGCTTGCATCGCATTTCACTTGAAATGTCTTCTAGAAATCTGGCAACACCTGAACTGGTTGTTCCGTGATCTTCCTTTTCAACAGATTGAAACTTTTCTCAGCTTCTTCTGTCTAGTGAAAAGACTTGTGTCTTTTCTTCACTGTATCCATCATTGCCTCACTAATTCCACTGAAATTCCTAATGAATTTTCGGTAGAAACTAGCTAATCCATGAAAAATTTTCACCTCAAAAACATTCTTCAATGATGTCCAATTCTTGATTACTTCCACCTTATCTGGATCCATCCTCAAATCATATGCCGAAATAAAAAACCCCAAGTAAATGAACTCTGTCTTCATGAATGAGGATTTCTTCATATTTATCAACAACTTCTCCTGCTGTAGTCTCTGCATCACTGTAGCCAAATGCTTCAGATGCTCTACCATTGTTCTAGTGTAGATCAGTATGTCATCCAAATACACAATGACAAATTTCCCGATTAAATCCTTCAGGAATTCGTTCATCAACCTCATGAAGGTAATCGATGCATTTGTTAAGCCAAATGGCATAACAAGCCATTTATACAACCCTTCATTGGTTTTGAATGTTGTCTTCCATTCATCACCTTCTCTCATACAGATCTGGTGATAACCACTTTTCAAATCAATCTTTGAAAAATAACTTGCTCCACTCAAGAAATCCATCAAATCATCCATCCTCAGCAATGGAAATCTGTACCTGATGGTTATCTTATTAACCGCCCTCGAGTCAGTACACATCCTCCAGCCTCCGTCTTTCTTCAGACAGAGTATTGTTCGAACAACACATGGACTCAGGCTCTCTTTGACTAAACCTTTGTCCAATAAATCCTGGACTTGTCTTTTAACCTCTTCATTCTCTTGCGGCGTCAATCTGTACATGACTTTGTTTGGAAAAATGGCTCCTGGTATGAGATCAATATGATGACTCACACTTCTTATCGGTGGCAACGAACGAGGTAATTTGTCCACTATGATGTCAACGAACTCTTCCACTAGTTCCTGAACTTCTTTTGGTAAATCATCCAACCTTGTGCTAGTCAGAACAATCCTCGGCTTTCTGACCACAATGAACTGTGGATCCTCCTTCTTCTTAACCTCTGTAAGGAGTTCCTTCCCACTCATGAGAAGTACTGTGTTTCTTACTTCCAGCTTCACTTCCTTATCCTTAATTGGAAGCAACATGTGTGTCCTCCCATTCTTCTACAGGGTGTATGTGTTCATTCTCCCATCATGAATCACATTTCTATCATATTTCCATGGTCTACGCAGCAATAGATGACAAACATTCATAGGAATGACATCACATAATATCTTATCATTATATCCTCCTATCTTGAATTCAACCAAGCATTGTTTAGTGACAGTTACCTGGTGTCCTTTTTGTAGCCACGAAACTCTGTATGGGCTTGGATGATCACTCGTCTCCAGCTCCAGCTTCTCTACCATCTCTATAGAAATGAGATTATCCATGCTACCACTGTCTACGATGACCTTGCATACTCTATCCTTGGTCTTGCAAGTAGTTGTGAAAAGTATGGTCCTTTGGATAGAACTCTCCACCTCCTTCTTGGGTGTCAAAAGGACTTTTCTCATCATCAACGATCTTCCACCTTCAACGTCTTCTGCCTCAACATCCCGCCTCTGTGCTTCGGTGATGTGAGCTTCTCTAATATCTTTCTTTTTATCTGGACACTCATAAGACTTGTGCCCATTCTTCCCACATGTGAACCATGTTATTACTCCACCTCTTCCTCTTCCTCTACCTATAGTACAAGGAAAAGTGTTACTGTCAGCATAATATCCTCTCTGCTCATTATGTTGTCCTCTCTGTTCAGCATATTTCCCTCTCTGTGAGGTTCCACGTCTTTCAGTTTGGGTCTGAATTTTCTTCCATTCCTCCTTGGGCTTCTGATATCTATCCTAGGAAACTAATTTGCCTCTAGGCTGACTTCTACCTCGACCTCTTTGACTCTTCTTTTGGCTCAGCTTCTCCTCCTCTTTCAGAGCCATCTGATAAGCATCTTCCACCGTTCGGATGGTTACCATGCTCATCTCATCCTGGATATCATATCTCAGGCCATTCATATATCTGGCAACTTTTTCATCATCGTTCTCCCGATGACCTGCCCTGATGTTTATCTTGTAGAATTCTTCTGTGTATTCTTTCACTGTCATCAGCTTCTGTCTCAGGTTCTACATCCTCCTGAACAGAGTGATTTCATAGTCCCTAGGGATGAATTTCTCCTTCAGCTTTGCGATCATTCTATCCCAGATCTTGATCTTCTGCTTTCCCTTGCAGCGTCTGTCAGCTTGTAGTTCATCCCAACACAATGTTGCATGTCCCTTCAATGTAGTGACAACATGCTTGAATTTCTTGTCTTCCTCGACATCTTCGTAGTCGAAGTATGTGTCTAGAGCTCTAATCTAGTTTAGAATCTCCTCTGCATCCAAGTTTCCCTCATAAACTGGAATGTCCATCTTTTCTCTTGCACCCATCCTAGAAGTAGCTTTGATCAAACGTTCGTTTGATGCATCTTCAATTACAACTTCTTCTTCTCGTTCAACCTCAACTTCACTTTCAGAATCACTAAGATCCCCTGCACTGGTTGTGCGTCTTTGCGTTGTCTCCATGTCTTCGAGTCTAGCTTGTAGATCACACATCTCTCTCTCCATAGTTGTATCTGTCATATACCTACCTCTTCTTCTCGGCATTTCCCTCTCCTCTGGATTGGGTGTCTGCATGTCCCTTCTCCTTGGTAGCCTGGTGAATTCTCTTCTCTGCTACATAAATCAAAGAACCTTTCTGTGCTCTGATACCAAATTGACGTGTATCAGAGTTCTCTTTACCTCTTATGCCTCCCTTGCCTGAAATATACAAAAAAGAATCAGGCTCTGATACCAAACTGACATCGACACCCTCCCTACACAACCCACAGGTCGGAAGGTCCACGTCAACTCATAGGATCTTCTCCTCTTTACTGGCTTGAAGAAATCTGACATTCTTCTATTTCCCTATCGGGAAATCTGCACCCACAACAACTCTCACGGGACCCCCCTCTTTACAATTGGGAGATCGGACTTCGTGACTTCGGGAATCCAATGGTCGAGCACAGGTCTCTCAAATTTCCGAAACCCGACAACCATTCAACACTGACCTTTCCCTCTCCTATCGGGATTTCCTCTATCGCGATTTCGGTACTCGCGATGTCGAGTAACTTGTTTTATCGACCCTCGAATCCCGAGATGCTAAAAATCTAACACATGTGCGAGTTTGACTTTTCAACGCCTTCACTCCATCGGTGTTTCGGAGTTCGCAATATCGTGAATCCTAATGCATATGTTTCAGGACTTCTTGCCACGAAGCTCTGATAACTCATGCCACCTGTCCACCACTCTGACCCTTGTGTCCCCACACAATTCTATTATCTGTCAAGATATCGTGATTCGTGATTTTGCGATTCCTGTTGCTAAGTTTACGGATTTTTAACCCACGAAACCCCGATATGGGAATCCATGCGTAAATCAAACGGTCCTTGTGACTTGGATCTACGGTCCTGCCCCTCTTGAGCTTTGAACCCTTCGGCGTCCTCACCGTAACCTCCCAGCTTCTTCCTGAGATCTAACGACTCATGGAAATTCATGAATCCTCCTCTGAGAATACCGACCGTCCGTTCCTCCTTTGAGAAATCTACTAAATGACTAAGTGTTCTTCCATAGAAATCGTCCACCTGGGTGCAAACTTGCGACACTTATTACGAACTTTTAATCACAGCTTCCCTACCCTGTCCCTCCACAGCTTCGAAGGCCTTATCCTTTCTGATCTTTTAGAAGATCCTTGCAGCACTCCTTGCAGAAAACTTCCTAGCACTTCCTAAGTGGTGAAATCTTTTGACTCTACACACACCTACAACAACAGTCTCTCAAGGATCCACTCAGGTTCTCAACTCTGAGGCTTAGCTTGGCATGCGCACTCCTTGCATAGCTCCTGTGCCTAACTGCACTTTTGGGGAAATGAGGACAAAATCTTAACTATCTGAGCTTCAGAGACGCAACCCTAAATTATTGTTGACGCACTCCTTGCAGACAATTCAACTGCACTCCTTGTAGGAACCTTTGGCTCAGATAGAGAAACAATTGAAACTCATTCCTACTTCCTCTCACATTTTAGACTTAAACAGGAAATCACACACATAGCATATAAAGCAAATGTATAACAGGAAGCAAACATTCATGAGCATATCATTCAACATCAATACACAGAGAACAAACACGAAACCATGAATTTGAATCAACCTCTTTGTATTAATCTAAATATCTGTACATGGGTGTTCTTACATAGCTCTCTACATGCTCTTGCTCTTCTCCTGCTTCAATAATGTTCCAATACACAATGAAGGTGTCTATATCCCGTTTCCCTCTTGCGCTCTCAAACAGTCTAATCTAGAATTAATTTCTATCTACCTGCATTAACTACTTTAAATGCCTTCTACCTACTAAGGACGAGAGTGAATGGCTCAAGGTCTAGTTACATTATATAAGTGTGCCTCTTCTTAATGGCTCCATTTAAGATTGTGCAACAACTTCAAGGTGTTTTCAAAATTTGTGCTAGCGCTTGTCCAGCTATCCTCTGTTTCCGCGCTAGCTCGCTTGACATAGGTGATGCTCCTACATCATACTCCCTCGCTTGAATATTTTCATGGGCTCCTGTCCATGAGCTCATGCATGGTCTGCCCATGCTTTTGTATCTCTACTTCTGTCTCCCAGCTGGCATCTTCAACTAGATGGTTCTTCCATTTGACCAGATACTCAAAGTATTCTTTCCGCCTGGTCCTCTTCCTCACTCTTTTATCCAGTATGTACTCCATCTACAGTTTTTATGCCACTGGCATCTACTTTGTCCACTGGATCACTGGCTTCTCAATTCCATCTCCTATTTCCCCAGCTTTATATGGGTACAAATCTAAGATATTGAAAATCGAAGAAATTCCGATCCCATCGGGTAATTCAATCTCGTAAGAATTTGCCCCAAATTTATTTAAGACCCTAGATGGCCCAATTTTCTTCATCTTCAACTTGTTATATGTTCCTCTCGAGAACCTTTCCTTCCTCAAATGTGCCAGAACCAAGTCACCAACCTCAAACTGAAGTTGTCTTCTATGTTGATCTGCTCTGCGTTTATACTCCTGACTTGAATTCTGCAATCGTTCCTTCACCTGGCTGTGAAGTTCCTTCATAGCCTCTGTGAATTCTTCTGCACTAGCGCTCCTAGTCGCAGTCTATTATGAATCCCTCAACTCAAAAATTCCTCTCGGTTGCATCCCATAGACAACCTGAAATGGACTCTGCCCTGTGATTTTGTTAACTGAGTCATTATAAGAAAACTCGGCCTGTGGTAATATGTGGTCCCACTGGCTATGGTGTTATGTCACCAAGCTTCTCAGCAAGTCTCCCAGACTTATGTTCACGACTTCTATCTGTCCATCCGTCTAAGGATGATAAGACAAACTAAATGACAAGTTAGTTCCCAGCTTCTTCCATAAGGTCCTCCAAAAATGTGCTATGAACTTCGTATCTCGATCCGAAACTATACTCCTCGGCAACCCATGAAGTTGAATGACCTCTTTGAAAAACAGGTTTGCAATGTGAGTTGCATCACTGGTCTTTTGACATGGAATGAAGTTTGCCATCTTGGAAAATCTATCCACCACCACAAATATTGAATCACAACCTCTTTGTGTTCTTGGCAACCCCAATACAAAATCCATGCTGATTGCCTCCCACGACCTCTCTGGTATGGGAAATGGTTGATAGAACCTTGCATTTTTATTCCTTCCCTTCGAATGCTAGCAAATTCTACAACTGTCTACAAATCTCTTGACATCCGCTCGCATTCCCGGCCAAAAATATGACTCATTCAATTTTGTGAATGTCTTGTCATGACCAAAGTTCCCTGCCAATCCTCCACTGTGTTTCTCCTTCAGCAAGTTCTCCCTCATGGAGAATTTCGGAATACATAGTTGATTCCCTCTAAATAATAATCCTTCCTGGATAATATACTCTATCCATTGGCTTCTATCCCTGAGAACTAGATTCTCAGCTGCTTCATACACCTCCTTGAAATCTGGATCATCAGCGTACATGTCTCTGAGATCATCAAAACCCAACGTTTTGACTCGGAACTCCTACAACAGCAAGCACTTCCTGCTCAAAGCATCAACAACTTTGTTAGCAGTACCAGAAATATGTTTTATCACAAAAGTAAAATTCTGCATATACTCAACCCATTTGACATGTTTCTGATTCAACTTCTCCTGTTGAGTCACAAACTGCAGTGCATGATTGTCACTGTACAAGACAAACTCCTTCGGGATCAAGTAATGCCTCCATTTCTTTAATGCCTGAAAAATAGCATAGAACTCCTTATCATAAGTGGAGTATTTCAATTTCGCTTCATTCATCTTCTCACTGAAGTATGCTATCGGTCTGTCTTCTTGATTTAAGATTGCCTTGATTGCAAATCCGCTTGCATCGCATTTCACTTGAAACGTCTTCTAGAAATCCGGCAACACCTGAACTGGTCGTTCCGTGATCTTCCTTTTCAACATATTGAAACTTTTCTTAGCTTCTTCTGTCCAGTGAAAATACTTGTGTCTTTTATTCACTGTATCCATCATTGATGCACTAATTCCACAAAAATTCATAATGAATTTTTGGTAGAAACTAGTTAATCTGTGAAAACTTTTCACCTCAAAAACATTCTTTGGTGATGGCCAATTCTTGATTACTTCCACCTTATCTATATCCATTCTCAACTCATTTGCCGAAATAACAAACCCCAAGTAAATGAGCTCTGTTTTCATGAATGAGGATTTATTCATATTTATCAACAACTTCTCATGTTGTAGTCTCTGCATCACTATGGCCAAATGCTTCAGATGCTCTGTCACTGTTCTATTGTAGATCAGTATGTCATCCAAATACACAATCAAAAATTTCCCGATGAACTCCCTCAGGACTTCATTCATCAACCTCATGAAGGTACTCGGTGCATTTGTTAAGCCAAATGGCATGACAAGCCATTCATACAAACCTTCGTTGGTTTTGAATGTTGTCTTCCATTCATCACCTTCTCTCATACGGATCTGGTGATAACCGCTTTTCAAATCAATCTTTGAAAAATAATTTTCTCCACTCAAGAAATCCATCAGATCATCCATCCTCGGCAATGGAAATCTGTAGCTGATGGTTATCTTATTAATCTCCCTCAAGTCAGTACACATCCTCCAACCTCCGTCTTTATTCGGACTGAGCACCATTGGAACAACACATGGATTCAAGCTCTCTCTGACTAAACCCTTGTCTAATAAATCTTGGACTTGTCTTTTAACCTCTTCATTCTCTTGTGGTGTCAATCTGTACGCGACTTTGTTTGGAAAACTGGATCCTGGTATGAGATCAATATGATGAATCACACTTCTTATCGGTGGCAACGAATGAGGTAATTCGTCCACTATGATGTCAGCGAACTCTTCCAGTAGTTCCTGAACTTCTTATGGTAAATCATCTAACCTTGTGCTAGTCAGAACAATCCTCGGCTTTCTGACCACAATGAATTGTGGATCCTCCTTCTTAACCTCTGTAAGGAGTTCCTTCCCACTCATGAGAAGTATTGTGTTTCTTACTTCCAGCTTCACTTCCTTATCCTTAATTGGAAGCAACATGTGTGTCCTCCCATTCTTCTCTAGGGTGTATGTGTTCATTCTCCCATCATGAATCACATTTCTGTCATATTTCCATGGTCTACCCAGGAATAGATGATAGACATCCATAGGAATGACATCACATAATATCTTATCATTATATCCTCTTATCTTGAATTCAACCAAGCATTGTTTAGTGATAGTTACCTGGTGTCCTTTTTGTAGCCACGAAACTCTGTATGGGCTTGGATGATCAGTCGTCTCTAGCTCCAGCTTCTCTACCATCTTTGTAGAAACAAGATTATCCATGCTACCACTATCTATGCTGACCTTGCATACTCTGTCCTTGGTCTTGCAAGTAGTCCTAGAAAGTCTGGTCCTTTGGACTAAACTCTCCACCTCCTTCTCGGGTGTCAAAAGGACTTTTCGCATCATCAACGATCTTCCGCCTCCAACGTCTTCTGCCTCAACATCCCGCCTCTGTGCTTCGGTGATGTGAGCTTGTCCAATCTCTTTATTTTTATCTAGAGACTCGTAAAAATTGTGCCCATTCTTCCCACATGTGAAGCATGTTATTACTCCACCTCTTCCTCTTCCACTACCTCTAGTACGAGGAAAAGTGTTACTGTTAGCATAATCACCTCTTTGCTCTTTATGTTGTCCTCTCTGTTCAGCATATTTCCCTCTCTGTGAGGTTCTACCTCTTTCAGTTCGAGTCTGAAGTTTCTTCCATTCCTCCTTGGGCTTCTGATATCTATCCTGGGCAACTGATTTTCCTTTGGGCTGACTTCTGCCTCAGCCTCTTTGACTCTGCTTTCGGCTCAGCTTTTCCTCTGCTTTCAGAGCCATATGATAAGCATCTTCCACCGTTTAGATGGTTACCATGCTCATCTCATCCTGGATATCATATCTCAGGCCATTCATATATCTGGAAACTTTTTCATCATCGATCTCCCGATGACCTGCCCTGATGTTCAGCTTGTAGAATTCTTCCGTGTATTCTTTCACTGTCATCGGCTTCTGTCTCAGGTTTTGCATCCTCCTGAACAGAGTAATTTCATAGTCCCTTGGGATGAATTTCACCTTCAGCTTCGTGATCATTCTATCCCAGATCTTGATCTTCTGCTTGCCCTTGCAGCGTCTGTCAGCTTGTAGTTCATCCCACCACAATGCTGCATGTCCCCTTATTCTACTGATAGCATGCTTGATTTTCTTGTCTTCCTCGACATCTTCATAGTCAAAGTATGTGTCTAGAGCTCTAATCCAGTCTAGAATCTCCTCTGCATCCAAGTTTCCCTCATAAACTGGAATGTCCATCTTTTCTCTTGCACCCATCCTAGAAATAGCTTTGATCAAACGTTCATTTGATGCATCTTCAACTGCAACTTCTTCTTCTTGTTCAGCCTCAACTTCACTTTCAGAATCACTAAGATCCCCTGCACTCGCTGTGCATCTTTGCGTTGTCTCCATGTCTTCTAGTCTCGCTCATAGATCACGCATCTCTCTCTCCATAGCTGTATCTTTCATCTGCCTGCCTCTTCTTCTCGGCATTTCCCTCTCCTCTGGATCGGGTGTCTGCATGTCCCTTCTCCTTAGTGGCATGGTGAATTCTCTTCTTTGCTATAGAAAGCAAAGAACCTTTTTGTGCTCTGATACCAAACTGACATGTATCAGAGTGCTCTTTACCTCTTATGCCTCCCTCGCCTGAAATATACATACAAGAATTAGGCTCTGATACCAAACTGACATCGACGCTCTCCCTACACAACCCACAGGTCGGAAGGTCCATGTCAACTCATAGGATCTTCTCCTCTTTACTGGCCCGAAGAACTCTGACATTCTTCTATTTCCCTATTAGGAAATCTGCACCCACAACAACTCTCACGGGATCCCCCTCTTTACAATTGGGAGATCAGACTTTGCGACTTCGTGAATCCAATGGTTGAGCGCAGGTCTCTCGCATTCCCGAAACCCGACAACCATTCAATGCTGACCTTTCCCTCTCCTATCGGGATTTCCTCTATCGCAATTTCAGTACTCGCGATGTCGAGTAACTTGTTTTACCAACCCTCGAATCTCGATATGCTGAAACTATGACACACGCGCGAGTTTGACTTTTCAACGCTTTCACTCCATCGGTGTTTTGGAGTTCACAATATTGCGAAACCTAATGCATATGTTTCGGGACTTCTCGCCATGAAACTCTGATAACTCGTGCCACTTGTCCACCACTCGGATGCTTGTGGCCCCACTTTGTTATATTATCTGTCAAGATATCGCGATTCACGATTTCACAATTCCTGTTGCTAAGTTTACGGAGTTTTAACCCAGGAAACCCCGATATGCGAATCCACGCGTAAATCCAATAGTCCTTGTGACTTGGATCTATGGTCTTGCCCCTCCTAAGCTTTGAACCCTTCGGCGTTCGCACCATAACCTCCCAGCTCCTTCCTAAGATCTAATGGCTCACGAAAATTCGTGAATCCTCCTCGGAGAATACCGACCATCCGTTCCTCCTTTGAGAAATATGCGAAATGACTAAGTGTTCTTCCACAAAACTCGTCCACCTGTGTGCAAACTTGTGACACTTCTTACGAAATTTTAATCACAGCTTCCCTGCACTATCCCTCCACAGCTTCGAAGGCCTTATCCTTCCCGAGCTTTCAGAAGATCCTTGCATGCGCTCCTTGCGGAAAACCTCCTAGCACTTCCTAAGTGGTGAAATATTTTGACTCTGTGCACACCTGCAACAATAGTCTCTCAAGGCTCTGCTCAGGTTCACAACTCTGAGGCTTAGCTTGGCCTACGCACTCCTTGCATGGCTCCTGTGCCTAACTGCACTTTTGGGGAAATGAGGACAAAAGATTAACTATCTGAGCTTCAGAGACACAACCCTGAATTATTGTTGACGCACTCCTTGCAGACACTTCAACTGCACTCCTTGCAGGAAACTTTGGCTCAGATAAAGAAACAATTGAAACTCATTCCTACTTCCTCTCAGATTTCAGACTTAAACACGAAATCACACACACAACATATAAATCAAATGTATAACAGGAAGCAAACATTCATGAGCATATCATTCAACATCAATACACATAGAACAAACACGAAACCATGAATTTGAATCAACCTCTTTGTATTAATCCAAATATATGTACATGGGTATTCTTACATAGCTCTCTGCATGCTCTTACTCTTCTCCTGCTTCAATAATGTTCCAATACACAATGAGGGTGTCTATATCCCGTTTCCCTCTTGCACTCTCAAACAATCTAATCTAGAATTAATTTCTTTCTACCTGCATTAACTACTTTAAATGCCTTCTACCTACTAAGGATGAGAGCGAATGGCTCAAGGTCCGGTTACATTATACAAGTGCACCTCTTCTTAATAGCTTCATTTAAGATTGCACAACAACTTCAAGGTGTTTTCAAAATTTGTGTTGGCGCTTGTCCAACTGTCCTCCGTTTCCGCGCTGGCTCGCTTGACGTGGGCGATGCTCCTGCATCACTGCTTGACCGAGATAATAAAGAAAACGACTTTGTGGACGTAGCCCCAGGGTGGGGGTGAACCATGGTAACTCTATGTGTTGTGTTCTATGCCTTGACTTGATGTGTTGTTTCTCTCTCTGTTGCTAAGTGCTTTGATGTGTTTATGTAGATCTATTGATGCTTTGTTCTTATGTGATATGAATGCATGTTATATCTGATATGTAAGATACTTAATGCTTGATCTACTAAATCTAATTTGTTGTATGCTGCTAAGTGCTGGAGATATCTTATATCTAAGTATATACTATGCCGCTCTGTGTTATTTGCGAAGTGATATAAGGGTTTATTTGAGGTGAGTTATTAATGCTAAGTGTTGTGCTAAGTGTGTCTTCACAGATCTGTGTCCCAGCTAAGGTTGCAGACGTCTGATTCCTGCAACCACTGCTACCTATACCTCAGGTGAGACTTCATCTGCTTCGCAGGTGTTTCCAAAAGGGCCGATAGTTAGGGTTTTGTTGGTGCGCTCTTGAGCGTTGAACCCTGGGTCTGCCCCTGTGCCAACAAATGGTTCCATTGTCGGGACTGAAACTATGATTGTTGGGAACTAGAGAAGAAGAAGCTATGTGCAAATATTCATCCTGAAACTGAGTAAGCTCTGTGCGTAGATCTGTGCCCTAGTGGGCAACACTCTACTTTACCTATGAAGCCTTGTGACAAGAAAGAAAGGTCAGATCTGTAAGAGAAAAGAGTGATACTGAAGAAAAGAACCAAGATCTGAATGTTTTTTGTGACTTAAGAAAGGTAAAAGTGGAAATTTCTGCAAGAAAGAGGTAAGATATGTAAGCTTTGTGCTCTGATAAGGATAAGAATAGTTAAAAGTCTTAAATCTGAAAGCTTTGTGCTCTATAGAAGTAAGATAAGTGAAATTTTTGTTTCTAAAAGAATGAATTTAGGTATGATTGATAGATTTTGTCCTAGCTGGAAAACTAGGGCATTATTAGATGAAAGAAAGTTTGATATGAATAGATCTAATAAGAGTAATGATAGATATGTTATACCTATGCATAGAAAGAATAGTTGGACTAATAGATGGATGCAGGATCCTAGAAAGAAAATTTTGTAGACTAGCTACCATGATCATAGTGCACAGTACAGAAGAGGTTGGGGATCATTTAAAAGAAAGAGAGGATTAACCCTATGTTACAGTTGTAGAAGACCGGGACATATAGCTAGAAAATGTCCTGGTGGAAGATCTAGTTGTCTTTGTTGCAAGGATTTGGACCATGAAGTATTAGATTTCCCTAGAATGATTGCTAAGCTTGAAAGAATGAATCTAAAAGAAGAAAAATATAAGGCAGATACAAAAATAGTAGAATCCCAGAAAGAATCAGAAAATATGTTACTGTAGATGAAAGACACCTTGAATGACCACCGCCATGTTAAGTTATCAGAGATATTTAAGGAAAAATATTACCTCAAAGTAAGGATAGGAGACTTCGACATTGATTGTGTTTTGGATGAGGAAACACAGGTGAACGTTATGATAGAAAGAACTTGGGAAGCTATAGGAAGACCTGCTATGATCCCTTCACTAAGTGGAATATGGTTATACAGAGGAAAATTGGTAAACCTATGTGGAAGGCTCACTCAGATATCTATGAATGTCAATGGAACTTCGACTGAAGAAGATTTTGAGATTATCAAGTTTATTGAGGATAGTGCCTTGTTTACTATGTTACTTGGAAATCCTTGGATTGAAAGAGATCAAGCCAGAAAGAAGGAAGAAGAAAAAGTTTTAGAGTAACAGAGACAAGAGTTCAAAGATTTTATGACCAAGAAGATTTCATAGTTGATTGAGGAACAAAAGAAAATCCTTGACACTAGAGACCCCAATGTCGAAGCTAAAAAAACATCATAAATCTCATGGACGACCAAAGCACCTGTCCCAGAGAAAGAAGAATTATTAACCCTGAAAGCATCTCAGCAGTGCGAAGTGATTACATCCAAGGAAGATTGGAATCAGAACAGGAAAAGAACCATGGAGACGAAGCTCACTAGGAAGAAGGCTAGAAAGTTAAGTAAGAAGAGGGAGAAGATTGAAAAACTATAGGGGATTCTAGATGGAACATCGCAGAGGGAAATTGTGACAAATTCGAGCTTCACCAAGATTTCAGTACAACGACATGGGTCACTTCACCGTGGTGAAGCAATATAGCCGCTAGAGGCCAATATGTCCCTTTGACTGCCGCTCTGAATGGATCAAAAAGCATTTATGGGTTACTACTCGACCGTTGGCCAGCACCAGAACGGATATAACAGAGTTAAGGGAGGCCCCATACCCGTTGCAAGCAGGTAGTTGCTGAATTTCTTATTTAACCCGTTGCGCCATGCTCAAAGAACACTTTTTCCAAATTGAGAATTTGAAGCCCGTAGAATTAGTGATTGTATACAGTGATTATCGTAAGCAGATTGTTCATCCTAAGTGTAGTATCTGAGATCATCGTGACCCTGTGTACCTTTCTGAGCTTGTATGTTAAACGAGATCAACACCATCGAGGAAATAGTCAAATAGGTTTTGATTGATTTAATGGCAAACAGAGTTATGTCTGAAAGAAGGATGTCTGCAAGAGTAAAAGCATCATCGACAAGAGGAGCGCAAGCCTCCCCGTCGATTTCTCAAGAAGGAACATCTTGAGCTGGCGCAGAAAGTAGAACTAAGTATAAAGATGACATATCTAACAACAAGTTAGTGTCGTCCATCCTACCAGCGTATATACCCCCTTTGAGTGGTGCAATTAATAGGGATAGTGTCCCTCGAGACTTTGAATAGAACCTCGTCACTGCATATCTACTGAAAGGAGTATGAACCCACCGCGGAGATCAAGAGAAGGTCGCAGCGTTGAAATTTTGTGACTTCAACTTGGGGGACCATAAAGTCTACGACATGCTAGCTCCACACAAGTACTTGGCAAGAACCAAGGGAAAGAATTCTAAGATTATCCCGCAGCAATGGACCCAAAACCTCGTGTAGTCCATGTTGCTTAATGTAATGAAGATCTCGCACTTTGGCAGACACCAGGAGGTGAATGCTTATGTAAAATTACTGTTGGCAAGATACCATGGAGGATACCTTGGTTAAACCATCACATATCTGTTGATCTGGTGCTAATTAATAGGACCACTGGGATTAGCATGTAGAGCCCTGATCCTTAGGATTGATACCTTGGAAAGACCGCGGACCATGCTTTCACATAGAATATTAAAGAGGCTTATGGTGATGTTGAGAAAGGAACGCGAGGCTACAAGGTAGCTTCGATTGAAAGTGTCATAGTGTGCCTCACAAGTCAACTAATCACAGGAAAGATGGTACGTAAGAACAAACCTATGCAAGTATCAGGCTTCGTAGTTGACCTCGCATGGAAATGCACAGAGGGATTACAAATGAACTGGGCGAGGTACCTCATTAACCAGCTAGAGATCGACTGCAGAGAAGCCCAGGATCAGGGGCATGAATTTCATTTTAGCTAGCTACTAATACTGATCACCTTTGTTGCATGGGAGCTGCCGGAAGGTGCAACCTTCCTAGACCTTGACCCTTTTGAGCCCTTAGCCACGAATTTTAGTACCTTATGGTACTCGAACGACATGAACAAGTAATGGCAATCAAATGTCATTTTCCATACGTATTATAACCAGCTGAAAGCAGCCATAGGGGGAGAACCTCACATAACGCCAAACACTTTAAAAAGGTTCCATCCTTTGATAAAGTTCAACGTAGACCACCACTTTATATACCTCACTCCACACAATGATGAACACCAAGAACAACTTCAGTCCTATTATAAGATGACAGAAGAAGATCTAGAAGAGATCACCAAGGAATGGTCGGTGGACCTCCTCATTGGAGCAGATCCAACAAACATTTTAGACATCGACAGCCCATAAGCTGTGCAAAATACACCTGGGCCTAGTAAGACAAAGAAAGAAAACAAGAAAAAGGAGATGAAGAAGCCTGAAGAGGTTCAGGATGTAGATAGCTGCTCTGTAAGGACAACTTCCATTACACCAGATCAAGGAGGTAATGATGAAGAATTTGAAGAGGTCGAACAAAACCTAGAAGACGAAGCAAAGAAAAGAAAGGGTTTGCCTTCATAACGTACCTCTCGGAAGAATTCGAAAGCACCCGTGACTAAACTGATGACCACTCTCACCCCAGATGACTTTAGTTTTCTCCTTGCGATGATGAACGAAGCTATCGAAGAGATAACAGAAAAACATGAGGCCAAGCAAGAGGCCATGTACAACAGACTTGAAACTGAGCTCCAAGGAGTAAAGCAATCACTTCAGTCTAGCCGTGCAACCTCCACTACATTCTTACCAGAAGGAACAATAGAAGAAGGATATGAACTAATTCAGCTCCACAAGATTGCTACCACAGTTGAAGAACATATTCAGAAAGTAGAAGAAGTAACAACATAGGCCACCCAGGCCCTAAAGCAAGCACAGGAGGAAATCATCAAGTAGCACCGAGTTGCACAACAAGAAGGAGCAACTTCTCGCGAAGTAGATTGGGATTGAAGAAGCAGTCAACAAAGCATTTCTCTCTGTGACTAGCTTAGAGCAGAAGGTAGAAGAACCCCTAGAATTTCAAGTGATGAAGCTTGCTGAAGTTATTCAACAACGTCAACAGAGAGTTGTGGAGTTAGATCTCCATGCCATCCCAAGTACCCCGCAAGAAGAGTGCGACCAAAGAGAAATAACCGTCTAGAGTATAGTAGAAAGGATTAAAGAACTCACCAAAGAATGCAAGAACTTAAGTAGCAGAAGTGCACAGATACATGAGAACCTGACCGAGAACCGAGAACTGCATAAATTGGAGTCATAGCTCTAGGAAGCAAAGTACCAAGCATACAATCTATAGGTGCAGCTAAAGGCCCTGTCAACTGTAGATAAAATGAAGCGATCCCATGAGAAACGTGTCCCACAATAGCAGATTCACATGATTCAGAGAAAGGTAACGTAGGTGACTTAGAAACTTCAACCGTTGCAGGATAAAGTATGTCAGCTATTTTTAGATATTGAGAACCAAGGAACAGAGCCCGAATAGGTTGTGAATATAACAAAACAGTGCCTAGAGGGACCTGTCAGTAACACACTCATTCAGGAGTTCGTTGAGCAAGAGGAAGTTGCAAAGAAGAAGGTCAAAGCAACTCGATCCAAACTCGACATGTTTGAAGCAAAATTGGTCAGACCTAAGTGACTCGGGATGAGTCACAGGCGAGTGTTGGGGGCATGTTGGCCTTTGACCAAGTTTTGAGGAACACTTGGTCATAGTTGTCCATTTTTGGGACTTCAACACCCTATCGAAGGAAGTACGCAAGACGAAGCACCAAGCGACGCAGAGATCACGGGATCGCGACCCACTTTGGGTCCTTTTTGGGTTTTTTGGTTAATGTAACGGGAAAGGGATGTCGGACTGTGGGTTTACCCACGTTTAGGCCCACTTTTGTAATGTATAAATATGTAGCTGGGCGATGTAAGAAGAGATTTTTTGGTTGATCTGTGTGGTTAACTTGTAGAGTTAAGTGAAAGATATTGTAGAAGGCTTTGTGATTTTGGTGCGAGGAAGAAGGATCTAGCGAGCTGCGCAAATCTTTTGTCCTGTGCAAAGTAAGGATCAATGAAGCTTTGTGCTATAATTTCTTGATCGAGATAATAAAGAAGAAGACTTTTTGGATGTAGCCCCAGGGTGGGGGTGAACCACGATAACTCTGTGTGTTGTGCTCTGTGCCTCGACCTGATGTGTTGTTTCTCTCTCTGTTGCTAAGTGCTTTGATGTGTTTAGGTAGATCTATTGATTCTTTGTGCTTATGTGATATGAATGCATGTTATATCTGATATGTAAGATGCTTAATGCTTGATCTACTGAATCTAATTCATTGTATGTTGCTAAGTGCTGGAGTTATCTTAGATCTAAGTATATACTGTGTCTCTTTGTGTTATCTGTGAAGTGAGATAAGGGTTGATTCAAGGTGAGCTATTAATTCTAAGTGTTGCGCTAAGTGTGTCTTCAAAGATCTGTGTCCCAGCTAAGGTTGCAGATGTCTGAGTCTCCTGCAACCACCCCTACCTCTACCTCAGGTGAGACTTCATCTACTTCGCAGGTGTTGTCGAAAGGGCTAGTAGTTAGGGTTTTGTTGGTGCACTCTTGAGCGTTGAACCCTGGGTCTGCCCCTATGCCAACAAGTGTTGACATTAATGAAAACCAACCTTAATCAACAATCTCCCCCTTTGACATTGACGGAAACACTCTGATGCAATATTGGAATCATATCACTCATGCTCCCTCTAGAACCATGCCTCTGTCCTCTGCATCTGATTAATCTGCTTCCTCCGGAACCATTCCTCTGTGCTCTACATCTGATAAATATCTCCCCCTTTGTCATCAATTTCAAAGGTATCTTTCCATATGGGGCTGATCTCCCTAACTGAACTATTCTCTTATGGTGCTTCCTCATGTATATCTAAGACATATAAGATAAGCATTCAAAAAGCATTCATTTTGGAGTAGAAATAACTCCAATTCTTTGGCAAAGATATTCAAAGGCTTCCCGTGGAAGTGGTTTTGTAAATATGTCTTCCACTTGTTATTTTGTGCCCACATACTCATCTCTGATGTTCTTTTCTACAACCTATTCCCGTAGAAAGTGATACTTGACTGGAATGTGCTTCGTCTTGCAGTGCATCACCAGGTTTTTTGAGATACTGATGGTGCTTGTATTATCACAATATATTGGAATGAGCTTATCATACTCAACTTGTATATCTGTCAAAGTTTGTTTCATCCAAAGAACCTGTGTACAACATGCTGCTGCTGCAATATACTCTACCTCGGCTGTAGATAGAGATAATGATGATTGTTTCTTACTTAGCCATGATACTAAACACTCACCCAAGTAGAACACTGCTCCACTGGTGCTTCGACAGTCATCAATACAACCTGCCCAATCTGCATCTGTGTAGGCAATTAGTGATAGATCCTTTCCTTTTGGATACCATAGCCCAAACTCTTCTGTTCCTTTGAGATATATGAAAATCCTCTTTACTGCTAATACATGTGATTCCTTTGGTGCTGCTTGAAATCGTGCCACCTGTCCAACTTCCTGCATTACATCTGGTCTGGATGTTGTCACATATATTAGGCTGCCAATCATTGACTTGTATTGCCTATGATCTGTAGACTTCAAATCATCATCTTTATTCAACTTACAACTGGTTTTCACGGGAGTGATGACTGGTTTGCAATCTTTCATTCCAAACCTCTTTATCATTTCTCTAATATACATTTTTTGAGAAATAAAAATTCCTTGTTTTCTTTGACGTATTTGAAGTCCCAAAAAGAAGGATAGTTCTCCAAGTAACGACACTTCAAATTCATTATGCATGTATTTTGCAAATTTCTGGCTTAACCTGTCATCATCACTACCAAAAATAATATCATCAATAGAAACTTGAATTAATAAAATATTACCTTGACTTACCTTGATGTAGAGGTTGTTGTTTTCACTTCCTTTTCTGAACCCTGCCTACTGCATATACTTATCCAGTCTGGAGTACCATGCTCTAGGAGCCTGTTTTAGACCATACAAGACCTTATTTAATTTACACACATAGTCTGTGTTCTATGACAACTGAAATCCTTCTGGTTGTTCAATGTAGACTTTTTCTTCAAGTTCCCCATTCAAAAAAGATGATTTTACGTCCATCTAATATACTTTAACATTTTTGGAGCATGCATAAGCTAAAAGGAAACAAATTGCTTCCATTCTAGTAACTGGGGCAAATGTCTCTTCAAAGTTGATTCCTTCAACCGGTGCATATCCTTTACATACCAATCTAGCATTGTTCCTTGTAACTTGCCCATCTTCATTCAATTTATTCCTGAAAAGCCATTTTGTGTTGATCACATTCTTATTCTTTGGTCTTGGAACCAATTCCCAAGTGTCATTTTTCTCTATTTGATCCAATTCTTCATCCATGGCCTTATTCCAAAATTCATCCTTCCCGGCTTCTTCAAAACAGTTTGGTTCAATTGTAGATAAGAGTGCTAGGTGTGTTTGTTCTTGTGAATGGATTTTTCTTCTAGTCTCAACTCCTGCATCTTTATTTCCAATAATCTGATCTGAAGGATGATTCTTCTGTACTTGTTTGCTATGTTTATTTGGAGATACTTGTTGAACTTTCTCTTCTACTTCTGCTAGATTCTCTTCATCTTCATCTTCCTCTTCTACTTATTTTTCATATTCTTCTTCGAAAAGTTGTTCCATTGATTTGTTTTCTTCTTCCTTTGATTTTGGTATGCCTGTTTCATCAATTTTTACATTGATGCTTTCCACAACTTTGTTTAATCTTAGATTGTAACACTTGTATGGTTTCCTTGTACTTGAGTAACCAACAAGTATTCCTTTGTCCACACGAGAGTCAAACTTTCCCATTCTACCATCTTCTCTTTTGATGTATCATTTACTTCCAAAAACTCTGAAGTGCTTCACATTTGCTGGTCTTCCTTTCCATAGCTCGTAGGGAGTTTTATCAGTGTTGTTTCTGAGCATTACTCTGTTTTGAATGTGAATTATTGTATGCATTGCCTATGTCCAAAAAATATCTATCAACTTTGAATCCATTATCATTGTTCAAGCCATTTCTTGTACTGTCCTGTTCTTTCTTTCAACAACTCTATTCTGTTGAGGTGTCGTAGTGATGAAGAATTGCCTTTTTATTCCATGATCGCTACAGTAGTCCATAAATTCCTTTGAGTTGAATTCTCCTCCATTATCCAATCTTAAGCATTTGATTCCTGAATCCATCTCATTTTCAACCATTTCCTTGTAGATCTTGAAGTTTTCAAAAGCTTCTAACTTGTTCTTGAGAAAGAAAACTGTAGTCATTCTTGTATAATCATCAACTAATAACATAAAGTATCTCTCACCTTTTAAGCCTTTTGTTGTAGTTGGTCCAACTAGATCAATATGCACAATTTCCAGTGGTTTTGTTGTTGAATATTCCTTTGATTTGAACCTAGTCTTTGTGTGCTTTCCTTGTTGGCAATGCTTGCATAAAGTGTTGGTTGGTTTCGTGATCTGGGGAATTTCTCTGATTGCTTCTCTTTTGTTGACTTTGACAAGGTTATCAAAATGCATGTAACCCATTCTTCTATTCCATAGCCAACTTTCATCTTCCTTTCCTATACAACACTTTTCGTTTCCAATTTCGCTTAACACATATATGTTGCTTGAAGTTCTTGCAGCTGTAGCGAGCAATTTCCTTGAACCTTATTTTCTTATCTCACACTTTTGTGAATCGAAAGTAACTTTATGACCTTGGTCACACATTTGACTCACACTTAAAAGATTATGTTTCATATCTTCTACTAGTACAACATTTTTTGTCTTTTCATTCTTGTTCCCAATTCAGACTGTGCCTTTTCCAATGATTTTGGCTTAATCATCATTTCCAAAGGAGACTAATCCATCTCTTTCTTTTCGTAATGTAAGAAACTTGTCTCTATCACCTGTCATGTGTTTTGAACATCCACTGTCAACATACCAGCCACGTTTATTCTGTTTAGCTTGTAAATCGACTGTGCATTCTTCATTGCTATACTGATCATGCTTTCTTATCCATGTCGTTTTTTGAGGTTCTTATTAGTGACTCTGTTGAGGTTCTTTAGGAGGGACTGTCATTCTGCAATTTTTGGCCATGTGTCCAAAATTGTTACATTTGTAACATTCCACTTCAGTGCTCAAAGATTCAAACCTATTG
>ML793982.1:0-80589 GCA_009831015.1 Picea engelmannii | reverse complement strand
AGTCGAAGCTACATCCTGTTTTTCATGTTTCATGCTTGAAGAAGGTGATTGGAACCAGGTGCCAAATTCAAACCAACCTTCCAGAGTTAGCTGAAGAAGGATCCATTTGGCTACAACCAAAAGCAGTTTTGGACCAGCGGGAAGTGCTAGTACAGTGGAAAGATATGACTCCAGTAGATGCCACTTGGGAACCAGCTACAATTCTACAACAGTTTCCACAGCTCAAGCCTTGAGGACAAGGCTGTTTTTAAGGGGGCGGACATGTTAAGGTCCTAACCCACGCATAGGTATGTCAATGTATTCAGATGTAATAAAGGTCAATATTAATAACACCTTTCAATAAAATAGAATAAGGTGGATGTAAGAAGATCTAATAGAAGCTTCCGCTTCTAGAAGGATCTTCCTCTAGATGCTTCTCTTAATAGACATATTTAGTATAAATAAGAGTCGAGGGTATGAAAACCCTAGCTTGGAGATTATTGTAACAGAGCACTGCTCGACTGGAGTTTTCCCCCTCGAAGAGGCCTGTGAACATTGCTTTCTGAATCAAAGTGTTTTTCTATTGCTATTTCGCATATTATTTGTGTGTATTGTGAAGATTATGCTGGATATTTTACTGTTATTCTGCCATTTCTAGTTATTTATTTCTGTTCTGCATATTTTATATATATGGTATCTTGCAGGATATAGCACATCCACCAATAGGTTCAATATATTTTACATAAGTCCAATGCCAAGTACAAGAAGCTCCATGATCAACACCAGGTGCCACACAAGTTTTAGGTGAGAGACAAAGTTTGGTTGCACTTGCAGAAAGAGTGCCTTACAGGTCCTCATCGGAAGATTCTTCCACTCCATTATGAACCTTAAAACATCACCAAGGTTGTGGGTGACAATGATTTTGATCTCAACATCTCCCCCTTCCTTGGCTTGCACCGAGTGTTCAATGTGGACACCCATCGACCATATTTTCCACCATTATTGGGCACCTTGGAGATCCCATAACAATTGACACCAAAAGAGCTCAACCTTGACTGCATGGAATAGGAATCCACTGATAATATCATGGACACACAGGTTAAGATCACTCACCAATAGAGGATCCAACTTTATCGGGTTGTCAAAGCAGGGCAACTCCTGCACCAAGGCAAGTGGCTCACCCGGGCCCAAATTCAGCAGAAATTTTCTCATCTGATGGGTAAACTCAACGCAATGGAGACCATTTCCTACTAAGGGGGAAATATTGATCGAGGAGGATATCATTTTCCACCAACCTATTCAAACTAGCTCAAAACATTTTTTCAGCAATTTACTATTTTTCACAATTTTTCGGGTCCTTAACTTTCGGGGCCATTTTGAGGGCCTAAATGACATTTTTTGTCGATCGGGCACCTCAATGATCACTAAAGGAATTATTTGTCCCCCTAAATGAATCTCCTCATCAATACCTTTCCAACACGCTATCATGCACCCAAAACGGATATCGTATGCAAATGTTACAACCCTGGGAAGTTAATGTACTAACTTACCCCAACGGGGCCCACATGACTTTTGGTATTTCATCTCCTAGGGTTAGGTTTTTTGGATGTCTAGGATTTTGGAATTGATGTTTATTGTTAAAATTAATTTAGAGCCTCATTGTATGCATTTTATTGTGAATGAGCATAGCCATCACATCTCTTCTCAGAGATAGGCTGCCACCATTCTAGCAAGTTTGTTTCAGTCTGCATTTTATAGTTTCAACATATTTATTATTTAATAGAAGTCAATTTTTACTGTATCTCTGTTATTATTCATTGTGTCTCTATGTTAATATTATAAATATATTATTTCATTTCGTTCTTCTCATAAATACAGATCAGTGGTATCAGAGCGGCCTGCTCATTGTCATTTTTTAGTGCATGTTCCCAATGAGGTTAGGGTATAGAGAGTTGGGTCTCGAGATTGTTTCTCTTGAGAACAACTGTTCTCACACACCCAAGAAACCTTCCATGGAAGGCAAAAAAAAAGATGTTTGGAAAGGATATCCTTTCAAAATGTTGCTCGAGGAAGCCCTCGAGTGACAAAGGAATGAGATGATGGAAAAATTTGCACAAATGCTTCAACGACTGCCGACAAGAGACACATCTACCTCAAGCGGAGGTGCCACCCCCTTCAAGGTACATATCAATTTTGATATTCCTATATTTTAAGTTCAAATAGATGTGAATGTCATAGATAAATGTTTAAATCTTATATAATGGTATTTTTTTGTCCACAACATTTTCGATAGAGAAAATATTACATTTTTGCTCCTCAAGGCCATCCCCCATGTCAAATATTGGTGGGATACTTTATATGAGAAAAATAAAATAGAAGGATCCACATTATTTGCAATTTCACCCACTTGGGGCTCCTTCAGGGATGTTATTAAGGAATAATACTATCCTGTTGGAAGTTAGGATGACTTGTATACAAGATGGACCACACTGCGGCAGGAAAGAGACCAAACAGTGCTAGAGTTTACCAATGTCTTCCATACCTTCCACACCAAGATGGGTATCAAATATTCTTAGTGGCATTTGGTGCTCAAGTACTATAGTGGTATGAATAGATACATTCATACAAAAATAGAGTTTTTGGTCATCTTTTCCTTGGGCGCGGCCTATTGATATCTCGTCAAAATCGAGCAAAAGCTTAAACAAAAGATGCAAAAGTTTGGGCCTAGGAACCCCTCACAGCAGAAGCATAGCAAGGGAAACCCTAACCCGTAAAAAAAAGGAAAGAGAAAATATGGGAAGCCTTGGGACAACTAGTCTAAGCTGCAAGAAAAGAAGGACAATGGAAAGATGAAGAAAGACACCGAGAAGTGGTGGGACTTCCATAAGAGCCCTTGGAATAACACTGTTGATTTCAGCTCAAAGAAGTCATTGGTGGCTGAGGTGAAATCCTATGAAATAGATCCAAGTTCTGAATCTGAGTCAAAACCATAAAAGGGGAGACAGATCATTGACTCAGAACCCATTTCCACCATTGCTACCACTAATATCTATCTCGATGAACCTGATGAGCCAGAGCAAGGAGAGCATCTCTTTCATTCACAGATGTGGGTAAAAGTTGCTCCGTTGGAATTTATCATTGATAGCAATAGCCAGAAGAACCTCATCTTAGTGGAGGTTGTCAAGTTGTTGGTCCTGCTGACAATGCTACACCCACAACCCTACACCATTGGATGGCTCCACCAAGGAAGTGATCTTCACGTCAACCAATAGTGTCACATGTCATATGGCATCAAGCCTTTCAAAGATGAGGTATTGTGTGATGTTTCTCCCCTTGAAGTTTGTGTTGTTATTTTAGGCCAAGATTATTTATGAAGACGTCATGTTGTATATCAGTCTATGCCTTCAAGTGTTATTATTACTTTGAACAAGAAATTGTATAGGATACCTAAGGCAATCCCACCTAGTGCTATTTCCTTGATCTCTTCCAAGAAATGCAGAACGATCATCTCTCAAACTTGGAAGTTTGTCTTCTTCGTTAGTCTCCTTAGAACGAGTGAAATATTGTAGCCACAACCAAGGCCTCTATAGTTGACCTCTTGATCTAGTT
Organism: Picea engelmannii; assembly: GCA_009831015.1. Taxonomy (NCBI): domain Eukaryota; kingdom Viridiplantae; phylum Streptophyta; class Pinopsida; order Pinales; family Pinaceae; genus Picea; species Picea engelmannii. The sequence continues at coordinate 77,001 of ML793982.1, read as the reverse complement.
GGATATCGGTGGCCACCCACCTTTTCCAGCTGGCTCAAAACAACTTTCTGGCAATTTTGGTATTTTACTATTTTTAGCAGTTTTTCGGGTCCTGAACTTCTGGAGTTGTTTTGAGGCCCTAAACGATGTTTTTTTGGGTATGTTGTGATTGGAAAATTTTATGCTACGATTGTAGTCCTCGGATAGATCTTTCCAATGGGCCATCGTATGCCTAAAATGGATATCATATGCAAATGTTACGACCACGAGAAGTTGATGTACTAACTTATCGAAACGGGGCCCACGTGACTTTTGGCGCTTTATCTCCTAGGGTTAGGTTTTTGGATTTCTAGGGTTTTGGGCATTCCTATTTATTGTAAGAAGGCCTTTACAGCCTCATTTTAAGGTTCTTGCGAATGAGTGCAACCATCACATCTCTTCTCAGAGATAAGCCGCTACCATTCCAACAAGCTTGTTTTCTGCTGCATTTTACAGTTTCAGCTTATTTCCTTATTGAATAGAAAACTAGTTTTATTGTATCTCTGTTATTCTATGTTAAGAATCTATTAATAATCTATATTCATTTCGTTATGCTCATAAAATCTAGATCAGTGGTATCAGAGCGGTCTTCTCTCTGTTGTCTTAATGCATGTCCCCAACGAGGTCGAAGTACAAAGAGTTGGATCTCGAGATTGTTTCTCTTGAGGACAAAAGCTCTCGCACGCCCAAGCAACCTCTCATGGAAGGAGAAAAGAAAGATGATGGGAGAGGAGATACTTTTAAACTGTTGATTGAGGAATCCCTCATGCAACAGAGGAACGAGATGATGGATAGTTTCGCGCAAATCCTTCGGCGACTACCAACAGGCGACACATACTCTTCGAGCGGAGGTGTCGTCCCCTTCAAGGTATAAATAAACTTCGATATTCCTATATTTTAAGGTCAGATAGACGCAGATGTTGTAGAAAAGTGGTTGAATCTACTAGAAGGGTATTTTTCTATCCATAACTTTTCGAATAGAAAAAATATTACTTTTGCACTCCTCAAAGCCGTTCCCCGTGTCAAAGATTCGTGGGAATCTTTCTATGAACAAAAGTAAATAGAGGAACCTTCATTATTTACAGTCATGGCCACCTAGGAATCCTTCAGGGATTCCATTAAGGAACAATACTACCCTATTGGAAGTTATGACAACTTGTATACCAAACGGACCACACTGTGGCAAGAAAGAGACCAAGTTGTGCCAGATTTCACAAATATCTTCCATACCTTGTGTACCAAGCTGGGTATCAAAGATTCAGAGTGACATATGGTGCTCAATTATTGCGATGCTCTGCATATATACATCTAAACCAAAATGGAATTTCTAGACATCTCATCCTTGGGTGAGGCCTACCGATATGCCGTCAAAATCGAGCATAAGCTCAAACAAAAGACGTGACAATTTGGGCTAGGGAACCCCTCACAACAAAATCTAGGAAAGGGAAGCCCCAACCCATAGATCAAAGGATAGAGCAAACATGGACATTATCAGGAAAACCAGTCCAAGACGCAAGCAAAGAAGGACACCGGAAAGACAAAGAAAGATACAGGGAAGTGGTGTGACTTCCATAAGAGCCCTTGGCATAACACTGTTGACTGCCACTCAAAGAATTCACTGGTGGCCAAAGTGAAAGCCTTTGAATCAGATGTAGGTTATGACTCTGTGTCAAAACCAGAAAGGGGAAGATGGATCATTGACATGGAACCTAGTGCCACCGTTGCTACCACCAAGCTCCAACATGGTGAACCAGACGAGCCAGAAGAAGGAGAGAGCCTCTTCCATTCATAGATGTGGGTAAAAGGAACCCCACTGCACTTCATCATTGATAGTGGTATCCAGAAGAACCTCATCTCAATAGAGGTCGTCAAGCAGTTGGCCCTATCGACAACGCTGCACCGACAAACCAACACCATTGGATGGCTCTGCCATGGAAGTGATCTCCACGTCAGCCAACAGTGTCGACTGTCATATGACATCAAGCCCTTCAAAGAAGAGGTATTGTGTGATGTTGCTCCTCTCGAAGTTTGTGATGTTCTTTTGGGCCAACCTTATTTATGGAAAAGTCATGTTGTATATGAGTCTAGGCCTCGTAGTGTTATTATTACTTTGAACAGGAAATTGTACAGGATACTTGAGGCTGTCCCACCTAGTGTTATTTCCTTGATCTCTGATAAGCAATGCAGGAAGGTCATCTCTCAGAAGGGGAAGTTTGTCTTCTTCATGATTCGCTCTCATAATGAGTGAAATATCACAGCCACATCCAGGGTCTCTATGGCCGACCTCTCCACACAACAGAAGAAAGTAGATAAGGTCATGGAAGAATACTCAGATATCTTCTCCTCACCTACCGGGGTAACTCTGCACTGCTAGGTCAAGCACCCCATCGGTCTAACCCCCGACGCACCGCTGACCAATGGGCCAATATATCGCCACTCTCTATTAGAGAATGAGGAGATCAAGTGACAGATCCAAGAAATTCTCCACAAGAGGCACATCCATCCCATCTCATCACCTTGCAGGAGCCCAATCATGCTGGTATAGAAGAAAGATGGAACCTGGTGACTCTGCATTGATTACCAGGCTCTGAATAAAATCATAGTCAGAAACCGGTACCTGATTCCCTGAATTGACAACCTCCTTGATCAACTCATGGGGGAAAATACTTCAGTAAGATTGATCTGAATTTTGGCTACCACCAGGTCTCGATAGAACAGACAGATGTATGGAAGACCGCCTTCAAGTCAATGGAAGGCCTTTTTGAATGGTTGGTCATACCCTTTGGTTTGAAAAATGCTCCAGCCACTTTCATGAGGATGATGGATGATATCATGTGACCATTCACCAATACTTTTGTAATGGTGTATCTGGATGACATTCTCATTTACAACAAGATTTGGGCCAAACACTTGTAGCATATTCAACAGGTTTTTCACAGCCTACGGCAGCACAAGCTATACGCCAACTTGGAAAAATGCTCCTTCGACATGGATAGGGTCCATTACCTGGGATACATCATTGATACACATGGCATACATGTGTATCCAACCAATATCCAAGTCATCCGTGACTGGCCAGCCCCAACCACACTCACTAAGATTCGAAGCTTCTTGGGCCTTGCCAATTTCTACCGCAGGTTCGCGTTGGGATTCTCCCATATTGCATAGGCCCTTAGCCAAATAACCAGGGGTGGTGGTAAGGAGAAATTTGTGTGAGGCAAGTCCCAACAACAAGCATTCGATGATTTGAAGCAGCGTTTGTGCTCAACCCTAGTACTTTCACTTCTAGACCTGCAACAACCCTTTGAGATTAAGATAGATGCTTCAAACTATGTTGTGGGTGTCGTTCTCACTCAACACGTCCATCTCGTGGCCTATCATAGTGATACACTATCATATGTTGCCCGTAAGTACCCTACTTATGAAAAAGAAATGAACTCCATTATGAACGCCTGCTTCCAGTGGAGACATTACATTCTTGGGAAGGAGACAGTCATCCACATTGATCATAAGCCACTGCAGTTCATACAGACACAAGGAAAATTGCAGAATGGCCACCATCAAAATTGGTCCACATACTTGTAGTAATTCCACCTCAACATCAAGTATAAAACATAAAGCACCAACCGCATCATCGATTGCCTCAGTAGACCACTAGTTACGACACTCACCACAGTGCTAGACTCTTGTGGCCATGAGACCTCTGGATGGACCCAACTCTATGAGATAGACTTGGACTTCGCCACCACCTACCAAATGTTGGGTACAAAGGAAGTTGTCGATAATTTCCATCTCTATAGTCGGTTGGTAGGACACTTCGACATCGAAAAGATAGTGGCAATGCTACAGAAACATTTCTACTGGCCGAAAATTTGACAGGAGGTCAACAAGTATATCAGGTCTTGCACTGCCTGCACTATTGCCAAACCGGCCACTAAGAAACAGGGCATGTACACCCCTCTTCCTACTTCTGACAGGCCATGGGAATCCATCTCAATGAACTACATGTCGGGCCTCCCATCCACCAAGCGGGGAAACGACTTTGTTTTTGTGGTTTTTGATCACTTTTGTAAGATGGTGATCCTGGTTGCCTGCAAGAAGAGAATCATACCAGAAGCCATTGCCAAGCTCTTCTTTGAATGCATCTGGGTAAATTTTGGAATCCCACAAACCATTGTCTCATATCGAGACAGTTGATTTCTGAGCACATTCTGGTCGAGCCTCTGGTCACTATTGGACACCAAGCTCTCCAAATCCACGACCTTCCACCCCTAGATAGACGGCCAAACCGAGGTCATAAATCGAATGATCGTGCATATCCTGCACATGTATAATTCCAAGAACCCTCGCACATGGGATGAGAGTCTTCCCTATGTCCAACATAGCTACAACCAAGCCCTACATAGGTCAAACGGTCACAACCCCTTTCAGGTGGGGTTGGGATTCCAACCATTGGGTCCCATAGATGCTGCAATTCCCCTTGCAGTCACCTCGGTTGAATCCTCTCCTTCTCCAACTGAGGCTGACAAAGCCACCCAATTCATTGAGAGGATCCAGCACATCCACCAACAGGTTTAGGATATCCTACAAAATTCTAATGACAAGTACAAGAAGCACCATGATCAACATTAGGTGCCACATAAGTTTCAAGTGGGCGACAAAGTTTGGCTGCACTTGCAGAAAGAATTCCTTACAGGACCCCATCAGAAGCTTCACCCACTCCGTTATGGGTCATACACCATCACCAATTCTATGGGGGATAATGATTTTGAGCTCAAAATTCCTCCTTTCCTTGGCTTGCACCTAGTGTTCAACGTGGACCTCCTTCGGCCTTATTTCCCACCATTTTTGGACACCTCATACGTAGCAGAACAACTGACACCAACAGAGCTCAACCCTAACTACATACAACAGGAATCCAATGATCAGATTGTGGACACATAGATCAAGGGCACTCGAAAACAAAGGATCCAACTTTATCGAGTCGTCAAAGTAGGACAACTCCTACACCAAGGCAAGTGGCTCACCCGAAGCCAAATTCAACATAAATTTCCTCATTTGATGGGAGAAATCAAAGCAATGGACACCATTGCTTCCTAAGGAGGGAGGATTGATCCAGCTGGATATCAGTGGCCACCCACCTTTTCCAACTGGATCAAAACAACTTTCTGGCAATTTTGGTATTTTACTATTTTTAGCAGTTTTTCAGGTCCTGAACTTTCAGAGCCATTTTGAGGCCCTAAACGACATTTTTTTGGGTGCGTTGCACTTGCAAAATTTTTTGCAACTATTGTAGTCCTCGGATATATCCTTCCAATGGGCTATCTTATGCCTAAAATCAAGATCGTATGCAAAAGTTACGACCCCAGGAAGTTGATGTACTAACTTACCCAAACGGGCCCACATGACTTTTGGTGCTTCATCTCCTAGGGTTAGGTTTTTGGATGTCTAAGGTTTTGGGAATTCCTCTTTATTGTAAAAGGGCCTTCAGAGCCTCATTGTAAGGTTATTCTTTTGAATGAGCATATCCATCACATCTCTTCTCAGACATAAGCCGCCACCATTCCAACAAGCTTGTTTTCCGCTATATTTTACAGTTTCAACTTATTTCCTTATTGAATAGAAAACCATTTTTATTGTATATCTGTTATTCTGTGTTAAGCATATATTAATAATATGTATTCATTTCGTTCTACTCATAAAATCTGGATCACCTCTCCATGCAGTAGAACAAAATGGATAAGGTCGTGGAAGAATACAAAGACATATTTTCCTCACTTACAGGGGTACCTCTGCACTGTCAAGTCAAGCATTCCATCGATATAACCCCTGGTGCATCACTACCCAGTGGTATTTTCCATCGTGACTCTCTTTTAAAAAAAATATGAGATAAAGTGTTAGATCCAAGAATTTCTCCACAAGGGGCATATCCGACCCATCTCATCACCTTTTTGAAGCCCGATCATTTTGTGTAGAAGAAAGAGGAGACCTGGCGACTCTGCATTGATTACAAAGCCCTAAATAATATCAAAGTCGAGAACTAGTGCCTGACTCCCTCAATCAATGATCTCCTTGATCAGCTCAAGGGGGTCAAATACTTTAGTAAGATTGATCTGAAGTCTGGCTACCATAAGGTCCAAATAGAGTAGATAGATGTATGGAAGAATGCCTTCAAGTCAAAAGAAGGTCCTTTTGAATGGTTGGTCATGCCTTTTGGTTTGAAAAATGCCCTAACAACTTTCATGAGGATGATGGATGATATATTGCGGCCTTTCACCAATTATTTTGTAGTGGTGTATCTGGATGAAATCCTCATCTACAACAAGATTTGGGTGGAACACTTGTGGCATATCCAGTAGTTTCTACACAATCTGCGACAACACCAACTATATTCCAACTTGGAAACATGCTCCTTTGGAATTGAAAAGGTCTAGTACCTAAGCTACATTTTTTATGAGTATGGTGTGCATGTGGATCCAACCAAGATCTAGTTCATCTGTGACTAGCCAGCCCCAACCACACTCGCAGAGCTTTGGAGCTTCTTAGGCCTTGCCAATTTCTATCGCAGGTTCATGTTAGGATTCTCCCATATTGCATGGGGCCTCAGCCAAGTAACCAGGGGTGGTGGTAAGGCAAAGTTTGTGTGGGGCCTATCCCAACAATAAGAATTTGATGATTTGAAGCAATGCTTGTGCTCAACCCCAGTACTTTTGTTACCTTTCCTACAACAACCCTTTGAGATCGAGACATATGCCTTAGACTATGTTGTGCACTCAGTTCTCACTCAGCATGGCCACCCCATGGCCTATCATAGTGAGACACTATCAGATGTTGTCCATAAGTACCCTACTTATGATAAAGAAATGAACTCCATTGTGAAATCCTGCTGCCAGTGGAGGCATTACATTCTCGGGAAGGAGAAAATAATCCACACTAACAATAAGTCATTATAGTTTATGCAGACACAGGACAAATTGTGGAATGACTTCCATTAGAAGTGGTCCACATAATTTCCACAATTCCACCTCAACATCAAGTATAATACAGGTAGTACCAACTGGGTTATTGATTTACTCAAAATCTAGTCGCAACACTCATCATGGTGCTAGACTATTGTGGCGACAAGACCTCTGAATGGCCCCACCTCTATGAGAAAGATAATAAATTCGCCACCACCTACCAGATGTTGGGAGGAAACACAAATATCACTAATTTCCATCTTTAGGGCAACCTGTTATGGCATCTGGGCCATCTCTTCTTTCCATCAAGCAAGCGGGCAAAGCTGATTTGGGAAGCCCACTACAGTCCAGTTGCAAGACATTTCATCATTGAAAGTATAGTGGCAGTGTTGCAACAACTTTTTTACTGGTTGAAGCTTCGACAAGATGTCAACAAGTATATTAGGTCATACACTTCCTGTTCTATTCCCAAACTAGCCACTAAGAAACAAGTCCTATACACCCCTCTGCCTACTCCTCATAGGCCCTGGGAATCCATCTCAATGGACTACATGTTAGGCCTTCCATCCAACAAGCAGAAAAATGACTCTGTTTTGTGGTTGTTGAACATTTTTCCAAGATGGCGATTCTGGCCGCCTGCAAGAAGAGCATCACCATGGAGGCCACTACCAAGATCTTCTTTGAACGAGTGTGGATACATTTTGGTATCTCACAAACCATTATCTTAGATCAGGATAGTCGGTTCCTCAACACATTCTGGTCAAGCCTCTATTCATTGTTGGACACCAAGCTCACCAAATCGATTTCCTTCCACCCCCAGATGGATGTAAAAACTGAGGTCGTCAACTAGATGATCATACATATCCTGCGCATGTACAATTCCAACCACCCCCACACATAGGATGAGAGTCTTCCATTTGTTCAAAACAGCTACAACAAAGCCATACATAGCTCAACCGACCAAAACCCCTTTCAAGTGGGGTTGGGATTCCAACCATTGGGTCCCATGGATGTTGCACTAACCCTTGTGACCAACTAGAATGACTCATCCCATGCTCCAACTAAAGCTGACAAATCCTCCCTATTCATTGAGTGGATCTCTGAAGTCATTTTGATTCAAATACGAGGTCAATATTGGATATTAGGGAGGATGCACAACTGATGGAGAAAGATCCTCAACCTATATCAAGAATCTCTAAGGTGGTTGGGCCTCTTAAAGCCTATATAAGGAGGCCTCGTCATGGTGAAAGAGGGGGACATTGAAGGCATCAAACTTATGATCTCATAAGAGAGAATAAACAGTGAAAGCATATTCATTTTGATTGTGGATCATTTGAGCAAGGGGCTGGACAAGGAGACCTATATGAGGCTGCTACATCTACATCTACACTTGTAAGCACCTTATTTTGTTCTCATTAATACATGTGCTTGGCCTGTTTCCTTCAAGATTGTGTACATCTGCATGAACTTGTATTTGATGGATAGATCTAGTTTTGAGCAAATCATGGTAGAATAGGAAGTATGCTTTGTCTTTGTTGTTTATTGGATTGCAGGACTTGTTGAAGAGCTTAGGGATCAAAGCTCAACTTGGACTAGGTGAGGACAAACATCGTAAAAATGTACTCATATCTTTATCCTCTTCTCTATAGATTAGCTTAGCTAGGTTTAAAGGAATGTCAATGATCAAAGTTAGCAATTTTTTTTCTTGGTCATAGGGGTCTAATATCCAAGAGGGAATTCACATGTCCGCAGGGGAATTTTCCTACAATAGATGTCTAGGGTTTTGGCGTTGATGTTTATTGTAAAAAGGCCTTCAGAGCCTCATTATACTCATATACCTACGAATGAGCATATCCATCACATTTCTTCTCAGAGATAAGCATCCACCATTATAGAAAACTTATTTTAGTCTGTATTTTACAGTTTCAACATATTTCTTATTTAATAGAAGTCAAGTTTTACTGTATCTTTGTTATTATTCATGGTGTCTCTGTGTTAATATTATAAATCCGTTCTTTCATTTCGTTCTTCTCATAAATCTGGATGAGTGGTATCAGAGTGGTCTGATCCTTGATATTTTTTAGTGCATGTCCCCAACGAGGTCATGGTATAGAGAGTTGGCTCTCGAGTTTGTTTCTCTTGAGGAAAATTTCTCTCACATGCCCAAGAAACCTTCCATGGTGGGAAAAAAGAAAGATGACAGGACAAGATATCCTTTCAAAATGTTTCTTAAGGAATCCCTTGAGTGAAAGAGGAATGATATGATGGAGAAATTTGTGCAAATCCTTTGATGACTGGTGACAAGAGACTCATCTACCTCAAGCGGAGGCGATGCCCCCTTCAATGTACATATCAATTTAGGTATTCCTATATTTGAAGGTAAAATATATGTTGATGTCATAGACAAATGGTTAAAGCTTCTAGAATGGTATTTGTTTTTCCACAACCTTTCCAATAGAGAAAATATTACATTTTCACTACTTAAGGACGTCCTTCATGTCAAAGATTGGTTGGAGACTTTATGTGAGAAAGAGGAAATAGAGGGATCCACATTATTTATAGTTCCACCAAGTTGGGTTTTCTTTAGGGATGTTATTAAGGAACAATGCTACCATGTTGGAAGTCATGATGGCTTGTATAAAATATGAACCACACTGCGACAGGAAAGAGACCAGACAGTGTCAGAGTTCACCAATGTCTTCCATACCTTCCCCACCAAGTTGGGTATCAAATATTCTGAGAAACATTTGGTGCTCAAATACCATGGTTGTCTGCATAGATACATCTAGACAGAAATGGAGTTTTTGGACCTTTCATCCTTGGGTGCGGCCTATAGATATGCCATCCAAACTGAGAAAAAGCTTAAATAAAAGATGAAACAGTTTGAGCCTGGGAACTCCTCACAATAGAAGCATGGAAAGGGTAGCCCAAACCCATAGAAAAAAGGATAGAGCAAACATGGGTAGCCTTAGGAAAACTAGTCTAAGCCGCAAGCAAAGAAGGAAAATGGAAGGACAAAGAAAGATACCGAGAAGTGGTGTGACTTCCATAAGAGCCCTTGGTATAACATTGTTGATTGCCACTCAAAGAAGTCATTGGTGGCTAAGGTGAAAGCATATGAATCAGATGTGGGTTCTGAATCTGAGTCAGAAATAGAAAAGGAGAGACATATCATTGATGCAAAACCGAGTGCCACCATTGCTACCACCAAGATCCATCCTAGTGAACCTGATGAGCCAGAGGAAGATGAGCGCCTATTTCATTCAAATATGTGGGTGAAAGTCACTCCATTGCACTTCATCCTTGATAGTGGTATCCAAACTAACCTCATCTCAGTGGAGGTCATCAAGAAGATGGCCATGCCGGCAATGCCGCACCCACAACCCTACACCATCGGATGGCTTCACCAACAAAGGAATGATTGAGGCCCCTAAATGAATATCCTTTTCAATAAATTTCCAACTATCTATCGTGTTTCCAAAGCAGAGTTCGTATGAAAAAGTTACGACCCAAGAAAGTTAATGTACTAACTTACCCCAACGGGTCCCACATGACTTTTGGCGTTTCATCTCCTAGGGTTAGGTTTATTGGATGTATAGGGTTTTGATATTGATGCTTATTATAAGAAGGCCTTCAAAGCCTCATTGTACTCATCTTCTTGCGAATGATCATAGCTATCACATCTCCTATCAGAAATAAGTTTCCACCATTCTAGCAAGCTTGTTTTAGTCTGCATTTTATAGTTTCAACATATTTATTATTCAATATAAGTCAAGTTTTACTACATCTCTATTATTATTCGCCATGTCTCTATTTTAATATTATAAATATATTCTTTTATTTTTTTCTTCTCATAAATCTAGATCAGTGGTATCAAAGTGGTCTGCTCCTTGTCGTTTTTTAGTGCATGTCCTCGACAAGGTCAGGGTTTAAAGAGTGGGGTCTCGAGCTTGTTTCTCTTGAGGAAAAATGCTCTCGCACACCCAAGACACCTTCCATGGTGGGAAAAAATAAATACAATGGGACAAGAGATCCTTTCAAAATGTTGTTCGAGGAAGCGCTCGAGCGACAAAGGAACGAGATGATGGATAGATTTGCGCAAATCCTTCGAAAGCTGTCGACACGCGACACATCTACCTCAAGCGGAGGCACCACATTCAAGGTACAGATCAATTTTGATGTTTCTGTATTTCAAGGTCAAATAGATGTGGATACTGTAGATAAATGGTTAAACCTTCAAGAATGGTATTTTTCTGTCCACAATTTTTCCGATAGAGAAAATATTACATTTGCATTCCTCAAGGTCATCCCCCATGCCAAATATTGGTGGGAGACTTTCTGTGAGAAAAAGAAAATAAAGGGATTCAATTATTTGCAGTTGTACCTACTTGGGGTTCCTTCATGGATGCTATTAAGGAAAAATACTACCTTGTTGGAAGTTACGACGACTTCTATACAAGATGGACCACACTGCAATAGTAAAGAGATCAAACAGTGCTAGAGTTCACCAATGTCTTCCATACCTTGTGCACCAAGATAGGTATCAAATATTTTGAGCAACATCTAGTGCTCAAGTACTGGGATGATTTGCATATATACATCCATATATAAATGGATTTTTTGTACATCTCGTCCTTGTGCATGGCCTATTGATATGTCGTCAAAATCAAGCAGAAGCTTAGAAAAAAGATGAGACAGTTTCAGCCTGGGGACCCCTCACAAAAGAAGGAGGGAAAGGGAATCCCCAACCCATAGAACAAAGGAAAAATAAAATATGGGAAGCCTTAGGACAACCATTCCAAGCTACAAGAAAAGAAGGACAATGAAAAGACAAAGAAAGATACCAGGAAGTGTTGTGACTTCCATAAGAGCCCCTGGCATAACACCGTTGATTTCCACTCAAAGCAGTCATTGTTGGATCAAGTGAAAACCTATGAATAAGATGCGTGTTCTGACTCTGATTCAAAATTAAAAAAGTTGAGACATATCATTTAAAGAACCCAGTTCCATTGTTTCTAACACCAAGATCCAGCCCGATGAACCTGATGAGCTAGAGGAAGGAGAGAGCCTCGTTCATTCACAGATGTGGGTGAAAGGTAGTTCACTGCACTTCATTGTTGATAGCGGTAGCCATAAGAACCTCATATTAGTAGAGGTAGTCAAGTGGTTGTCCCTACCAGAAATGTCGCACCCACAACCCTACACCATCGGATGGCTCTGCCAAGGAAGTGATCTTCACGTCGGCCAATAGTGTTGCTTGTCATACGACATCAATCCTTTCAAAGATGAGATATTGTGTGATGTTTCTTCGCTTGAAGTTTGTGATGTTCTTTTGGGCCAACCTTATTTATGGAAAATTCATGTTGTATATGAGTCTAGGCCTCAAAGTCTTATTATTACTTTGAAAAGGAAATTGTACAGGATACCCAAGGTAGTCCCACCTAGTGCTATTTCCTTTATCTCTTCCAGGAAATGTAGGAAGGTCATCTCTCATACCAAAATTTTTGTCTTCTTTGTGATTCACTCTCAGAACAAGAGAAATATTGCAGCAACAACCAAGGCGTATGCATTCGACCTCTCCACACAGTAGAATAAAATGGATAAGGTTGTGGAAGAATACAAAGACATCTTCTCCTCATCTATTGGGGTACCTCTGCACTGCCAAGTCAAGCATTCCATCGATCTAACCCCCGACGCACCGCTACCCAATGGGTTAGTCTATTGTCTCTCTTTGTTAGAAAATGAGGAGATCAAGTGTCAGATCCAAGAACTTTTCCACAAGGGGCACATCCGACCCAACTCATCACTTTGTGGAAGCTCGATCATGATGGTGTAGAAGAAAGATGAGACCTGGTTACTCTGCATTGATTACTAGGCCCTAAATAAGATCACAGTCAGGAATCGATACCTAATTCCCTGAATCGATGATCTCCTTGAGAAACTCAAGGGGGAAAAATACTTTAGTAAGATTGATATGAATTTTGACTACCATCATGTCCCAATAGAGTAAAAAGATGTATGGAAGACTGCCTTCAAGTCAAAAGAACGTCTTTTTGAATCATTGGTCATGCCTTTTGGTTTGAAAAATTCCCCAACAACTTTCATGAGGATGATGGATGGTATCTTGTTGCCTTTCACCAATTCTTTTGTAGTGGTGTATATGGATAACATCCTCATATACAACAACACTTGCATCATATCTAGCAGGTTCTCCACACTCTACCACAACACCAACTATATGCCAACTTGGAAAAATGCTCCTTCGGCTTGGACATGGTCCAATACCTAGGATACATTATTGATGAGAATGGTGTGCATGTGGATCCATCCAATATCCAGGTCATCCATGACTGGCCAAACCCAACCATGATCATGGAGCTTCAGACCTTCTTAGGCCTTTCCAATTTCTATCGTAGGTTGATGTTGGGATTCTCCCATATTGCATGGGACCTCAACCAAGTAACCAGGGGTGGTGGTAAGGCCAAGTTTGTGTGGGACCTGTCCCAACAACAAGTTTTTGATGATTTGAAGAGGCACTTGTGTTCATCCCCAGTACATTCATTAACTGACCTGCAAGATCCCTTTGAGATCAAGATATATACCTCATACTATGATGTGGGCACAATTCTCACTCAACATAGTCACCTCATGGCCTATCATAGTGAGACACTATCATATGTTGTCTGTAAGTACCCTACTTATGATAAAGAAATGTACTCAATTATGAAATATTTCCACCAATGGAGGAATTACATGCTCAGAAAGGAGACAGTCATCCACACTGATCATAGGCCGCTACAATTTATGCAGTCACAAGGAAAATTGTAGAATGACTGCCATCAGAAGTGGTCCACATAATTGCAACAATTCCACCTCAACATCAAGTATAAGATAGGTAGTACCAACCGGGTTGTTTATTTCCTTAGCCGACCTCCAGTTCTGGCACTCACCACAATGCTAGACTCTTGCAACCATGAAACCTATGAATGGCCCCACCTCTATGAGAAAGATCCTGACTTCATCACCACCTACCAGATGTTGGGAACCAACACAATTGCCATTAATTTTCATATTTAGGATGGGGTTTTATGCCATCTGGGCCATCTTTGCGTTCCATCAAGCAAGCGGGAGAAGATGATTTGGGAAGCCCACTATAGTCGAGTGGTAGGACATTTCGGCATCGAAAAGATAATGGTAGTGCTATAGAAACATTTTTACTGGTCAAAGCTTCGACAGGATGTCAGCAAGTATATCAGGTCTTGCACTACCTACTCTATTATCAAACCATCCACTAAGAAAAAGGGTCTGTACACCTATCTTCCTACTTCTGATAGGGCTTGAGAATCCATCTCAATAGACTATTTGTTAGTCCTTCCATCCACCAAGCAGGGAACTAACTTTGTTTTGTGGTTGTTGATCTCTTCTCCAAGATGAAGATTCTAACCACCTGCAAGAAGATCATCATAGTGGAGGCCACTAACAAGCTCTTATTTGAATGAATGTGGGCACATTTTGGTATCCCAAAAATCATTATCCCATATCAGGACAACTAATTCCTAAGCACGTTCTGGTTGAGCCTCTAGTCACTGCTAGACACTAAGCTCACCAAATCCACTTCCTTCCACACCCAAACAGATGGCCAAACTGAGGTCATCAACCAGATGATCATGAATATCCTGTGCATGTACAATTCCAAGGACCCCCTCACATGGGACAATATTTGTCCTTATGTTCAACACATCTACACCAGAGCCATACATATCTCAACTGGCCACAACCCCTTTTAGGTGGGGTTGGGATTCCAACCATTGGGTCACATGGATGTTTTACTACCCCTTGCGACCACCTAGGCCGACTCGTCTGATGCTCTGACTGAAGTTGAAAATGCCTCCCAATTTCTTGAGCGAATACAACACATTCGCCAACAGGTTTAGGATATTTTACAGAATTCCAATGATAAGTACAAGCAACAGCATGATCAACACTGGGTGTCACACAAGTTTTAGGTGGGAGACAAATTTTGGTTGCACTTGCAAAAAGAATGCCTTACAAGGCCTCATCGAAATATTTGTACACACCATTATGGACCTTACACCATCACCAAGGACATGGGTGACAATGTTTTTGAGCTCAACATTTCCCCCTTCCTTGGATTTCACCCAGTGTTCAATGTGGATCTCCTTTGACCATATTTTCCACCATTATTGGACACCTCAGAGATCATAGAACAGTTGACACCACCAGAGATCAACCCTAAATACATGGAAAATGAATCCACTGAACATATCATGGTCACATGGTTCAAGGGCCCTTACTAGCAGAGGATCCAACTTTATCGGGTTGTTAAAGAAGGATAACTCTTACACCAAGGAAAGTGACTCACCTGGGCCCAAATTCAACAGAAATTTCCTCATCTGATGGGGAAACTCAACACAATAGAGACCATTTCTTCCTAATGGGGGAGGATAGATCCAAGAGTATATCGGTGGCCACCCACCTATTCTAACTGGCTCAAAACAATTTTTTGACAATTTACTATTTCTCAGAGTTTTTCGAGTCCTAAAGTTTTGGGGCCATTTTGAGGGCCTAAACAACATTTTTTAGCGATCGAGCACCTCAATGATATAAAAAATGTATAATTGATCCCCCTAAATGATTCTCCTCATCAATACCTTTCGAACGAGCTATTGTTCTCCCAAAACAAAGATTGTATGAAAACGTTACAACCTCGAGAAGTTAATGTACTAACTTACCACAATGGGGCCCACATGACTTTTGGTGTTTCATCTCCTAGGGTTAGGTGTTTTGGATGTATATGGTTTTGGCATTGATTTTTATTCTGAAAATTTCTTTAGAGCCTCATTGTACTCATCTTCTTGTGAATGAGTGTAGCCGTCACATCTCTTCTTAGAGATAAGCTGCCACCCGTCTAGCAAGCTTGTTTTAGTATGCATTTTACAGTTTCAACATATTTCTTATTTAACATAAGTCAAGTTTTACTTTATCTATGTTATTATTCACCGTGTCTCTATGTTAATATTATAAATCTATTCTTTCATTTTGTTCTGCTCATAAATATGAATCAGATCCATAAACTTCTAAATAAAAGAGTTAGTAGTCATTAAAACTCCATGCAGTGTGTGGAAATTTTGAAAGATGTGTTGAGGGGGATGTATTCCCAATAGTCAATAGTAGGGATTAAGACCAAGGACAAGGTCCACTTAGACTCCTCCCTATTTGGTGTGGAATATTTTGGAATATTTTACAGGAATAGTGTGCTTGTCATTAATGGCAAGAACAACAACGAGGATGGAAAACAGGAAAAGCATAAGCTCAGGAGGAGAAGCGAACAGTATGCATAGATCAAAGATCAGAAGGGAAAGCACAATAAAGAAATGTGATCAAGATCAAAATCTCCATAGGACAAACTAGGACTGTTGAGAATTCGAATACCCGAAATCCAAAATGAATAAGGACCATCAGATCTTGAGAAAATGTGATGACCGTTGGATCACTTTAAGTGGAAGGATAGGATAAGAAAAGGATGAGATCTGAGATATTGATCACCTGAATATCCATCAACCATCGGATCACCTTAAGTGGAAGGACAAGATAAACAACGGCTGAGATCTGATATCTCGATCACCTGAATTTTCATCAGTCGTCGGATCGAATTAAATGGAAGGATAGGATAAGCAAAGACGGAGAGCTGTTGGATTTAATCCAATGAAAAGATGCATCACAAACATATTGATTTGTTGATCTAAGATCTTGATCAAACAAATGTCATTTGTTTCAGGTCTAAATATGTGAGGAGGTTAAGCTCCAGAGAAATCACTTCGAGAGTTTCAGTTTGAGATTTGAAATTCCTGAAGCCCGGAGAGCTGAAGAGCTAAAACAAATCCTCAACCATTGGATCATCTGAAGTAAATATCAGTTGTCATATCATCTGAAGAAGATCTCAAGCGTTAGATCATCCGAAGTGAATATGGGCCATGTGATCTAAAGTGTCATTTTGAGAACTGAAATACCCAAAGCCCAGAGAGTCGAAGAGACGAAATAAATTGTTGACCATCGAATCATCCAAAGTAAATCTCAGTCATCATATTTTTTGAAGAATATCTCAAGCGTCAAATTGTCCAAATTGAATCTAGGCCATCTGATCCAGAAAATACGTGGCATTATCCTGTGGACTCTGGGTAAAGACCCGAAGTAAGCCTCAACCATCTGATTCGAGAGTACATGTGGAAGACCATGCCAGTGAGAACATGTGGCAGACCATGTCAGCAAGAGGACACATGGTATTAATCCTCATACTTCGAGGGGAAGTAAAGTTTGAGACTTGAGATTTCAGAAGTACAGAGACCCAAAGGAGATCTTGATCGTTGATTGAGAAAGGGGACACAGAACCATTGATCTGGTTGAAAGGTCAAATTCTCAAAGTGGAGGCAGTGATGTTGATTGAGAAGGATAGGTGTCCACAGATCATCGACTCCGAAAGATTGGCGTACGGAGAAAATCAAGGTTTGAGATTTGAAACTTCTGGAGCTTGGATCACGAAGTAAATCACAGTTGTTGATTTAGGAAGGTTAGATTTGATCCATAGAATTTGAAAGGATAGATCTAAACCATCAGATTCAGGAGCACCATCAAGATCATGATATCAACGATCATACTCACTTGCGGGAATAGAACATGCTCGAGTCTTCATTTTTCTTTAGAGCGTTGCAATCGAAACCATGGTTTTGGAGAAAGGACACATGGAGGCTCGAGGTAAATTGCGGGGAGAAACAAAGTTTGATTTCAAACCACCTTTGGTCGTGCCGCAATCGCATGGTCACATGAGATCATTGCCCAAGGTCACATCAACAGAAGTTTGGGGAAGGAGCTAGTGCTGCTAAGCTCCACTTCGGAACTTCGAATATTGGGAGTTGGGAGAATCGAGATGTATCATACCAAGATTCCCAAAGTCGTGAGCCATGAAGTGCCTTTTGGTTATGCATGTGGTCACAACCATGGTCACATCGTCGGAGGATAAAGGGAAAGGAGCTAGCATTGCCAGGCTCCACCTCAAAGGTTACGCATTGAAAAATCAAAAAGGCCTCTGCGTGTATAATCCAACAACGATGATCAAACCGAATCTGATTGAAGGGTTGTTGTTTCACTTTGTGGTTTCTTGATTAGTTATGATTTAGTTACACTAATTAAATCATTGTCTTGGGGAATTGGAATCATTGTTCTGGGGCATTGGAATTATGGCTCTTGAGCATTCTAATATTCCTAAAATGAGCGTTTTGAGATTCCTGACTTGAGCATTGGAGATGGGAGTGTAACGGATGATGAGAGTATGAATAAAATAAAAATTCTGTGATAGGGTGAGGTTGTTTTTTCTCTATAAAAAAAGTTGAACTATATGTAATCAAGCTGAGAACAGGAACATAGCGTGAAATATGTAGAGAGGAAGAACCTAAGTTGGTCAGAGAAGAAATGGTGAAAACAATAGATTGCATGAGAAATTAAGCGCAAGAAGATGCAAGCAGGAAGACACTGATGTAGGCAGAGCAGATCAGTGTAGCAGAACAATGATGAGACTGGTAAGACATTGATAAATACTCTATCACTGTAATAAATTTCAGCAAGCAAAGATTATATCTCAGGGTGGTAGGGTGGTGCTAGGGAGGATTGTTGTTCTCAGAGTTTTAAGTGGGTTATTGAACACAGGGAGTTGTATCTTCCATCTGGTTGCAGCTAGAAAAACAAAGGTGGTAGGGTGGTGCAAGGGAGAACCATGGTTCTCTTTTATACGGGTTGATGCCTATGTGATTGGAAATTGGTGCTTCCATCCAGTTGGTGCAGGAATACTCTAGGAATTGGTGATTCCTTCTAGTGGGTGCTAGAGAAACCAGAGAGTTGGTGCTCTCATCAAGTTGTACCTTGTATAAAAGAGGTGGTATCCTCACAAAGAGTTGTTTCTCATAATAATGATAATGTACAAAAAATAAAGACTACTTATCATATTAAGAAGTAGAGGTTTTTTCCCTTTATGGGTTTCCTCAGGAATATTTATCTATGTATACTTCATGTATGTGATTGATGTTGAATACTCTATTTCTTACTTCCCTGAATTATTGTGATCATCATTGAGTGTTCTGTAATGAGTTTAAAATGGATATTATTGTTTAATCACAGTAACAACTGATTCACCCCCCCCCGCCTCTCAGTTGTCTAACAAATAATCCATTGGGTTAATGGTATGATTACCATTTGATGGGATTTAAGAGTTTTCCATTATGCTCTTTAAACTCTTCTTTATTTTTAATGAGTTTATATATATCTACTGCAAAAGGGTTTTTAAATAATCCCACCCTAAGGATAACCTTTAGGGACAAAAAAATAACAGTATTCCACAACATTAGGTTCTCTAAGAAATAATTCTAGTAAGAAAATTGTTTTATTACTTTAGAACATATACATACAAATAAGAGAGATAACGATTCTTCCTCAAAAGATAACTATTAAAGAAAATGTATCCGAGGATAAATCAATAGCTAATAGGTGTACTTACAAGAAATATTTCTACAATAGACTTAGCTAATAACATACCCTCATAGAAAAATGATTGTTTTAATATTATTTTATATTATAAAACCAATTCTATGATTATTTGAAAATGTTGAATCATACTCAAATAATAAATACTAAACTAACATCTAGAATTTCATTCAAGTAAACAAGATAACTTGATTAAATCAAAATTATTACTAGATATGTTTGACATAATAATTACTTGCAGAATAATCCACATGATTCAAATTATATTGAAAATGACATGAAGGTAGAGATATAACAAGGAAACACAGAGATATTTTGGAAGAAACAAAGTAATACAGTTAAGCTCACTTTCTATTAATGATTTTTTGGAATACAAAAAGACTCTAAAATGCAAAGCACCCAAGATATCTAGAATGGTGGTAGATTATCCCTGAAGAGAGAGGTCTCAACTACAATCATTCACAAGAATTTGATTACAAAGAGGCTGGAAAGGCATTTTAACATAAAACATCAATGAGAAAACCATACATGTCCAAAACCCTAACCCCAAAAGATGAAACACAAAAAATATTTGTGGGCACTGAAGTAGTTAGTTGATATGTCAACTTCCCGTGGGTGCAACTTTTGCATATGATCTACATTTGGGGTAGTCGACACCCCATAAAAAAGGTCTAGCCGAGGAATACACATTATGTTCAACCTACCCTTTTTCTTTGGCTACATGATAGGTGTTTTCGCCCCAAGAAAACGTCGTTTAGGGTCTCAAAATGGCCCTTGAAGTTTGGGACTTGAAAAACTATAGAAAAACTGCCAAGATGTGGAACCATTATGAATTTGTGTAATAGGAGGGTGGCTACCAGTATCCTCCTAGATGAACCCTCCCCCCTTAGGAAGAAATGGTCTCCATTGCATCAAGTTCCTCCATCATACAGGGGAACTTTTGCTAAATCTAACTCCTAGTGAGACACTTTCCATGGTGAAAACATTGCCTTACGTTGATGACCCGATAGAGTTGGATGTTCTGTCGGTGAGTGCCCTTTGTTTTGGTTTCCATGATCTGATCAACTTCTTCCTATTCAATGCAGTCATGATTGAGTTATGTAGGGGCCAAGTTCTCAATTGTGTCCGAAGTGTCTAGGAGAGGTGGAAAATATGGTCAAAGTATTTCCACATTAAATATTGGGTGCAATCCAAGGAAAGGGGGAATACTTAATTCAAAAGAACTCTCACCCATATCCTTGGCAATGGTGTAAGATCCATATCGGGGATCTTCTGATGGGGTCCTATGAGGAACTCTTTCAACAAATGAAACCATACCTTATCTCCCACCTTAAACTTGTGTGGTACCCAATGTTGATCGTGGTGATACTTGTACTTGGTGTTGGCTTTTTTCAAAATATCCTGAACTTGTTGTTGGATGTGTTGGATTCTTTCAACAAATTTGGCTACTTGATCAACCTCTACTTGAGAATGGGAGGGCTCTTCCTGTGCAACTGTAATGGGAAAAGTTATGTCAATGGGGGCCAATGGATGGAACCCCAAGCATACCTAAAAAGGGATGTGGCCAATATATTTGTGGAGAGACTGTTGTAGCTATGTTGAACATAAGGAAGGATATCATCCCATGTGCATGCATGTTTTTAATTGTACGTCCTCATTATATGGAAAATTATCCTGTTGACTACCTTTGTTTTTCAATCATTTTGTGGGTGGAAGGAAGTTGATTTGTTTAGCTTGGTGTCCATCATCGAACATAGGATGGTCCAAAAATTAATTTGGAACCTACTGTATTGATCTGAAACAATGGTCTGTGCAAGCCCAAAATGAACCCAAACACATTCAAAGAAGAGCTTAGTAGCGGACTCAATTGTGATGCTCTTCTTGCAAAGTGCCAAAACTACCATCTTAGAGAATCAAGCAATGACCATGAAGACACAATCATTCCCATTCCTAGTTGAAGGTAGACCAGACATGTAATCCATGGAGATGGACTCCCAAGGTCTATCCAAAGTAGTAAGAGGGGTGTATAGCCCCTTTTTCTTGATCGCAAGTTTGGAAATAACACAAGTAATGTAGGATCTGATGTACTTGTGGACATATAATTGAAGCATCCACAAATAAAAAAATATTTTTCAATACTGCCACTATTCTTTCCACACCAAAGTGTCCTACTACCTGACTGTAATAAACTTCCCAAATCAACTTCACATGCTTTCTTGAAAGAACACAAATATGACTTAGATGGCATAAAATTTCATCTTGGAGATGAAAGTTTGGAACTTTTTGTGTTGTGCTCAATGTCTGATAGGTAACAACAAAGTTAGAGTCACTATTGTAAAATTATGGCCACTCAAACTTTTCATGCCCATAGGAGTTAAGAACTGTGGTTAGTGCCACAAACAAGGGTCAAATGAGAAAGTCTGCGACATGGTTGGTTTTTTCCTTCTTTTACTTGATGTTCATGTGGAATTTTTGCAAGTACGTGGATCACTTTTAATGAAAGTCATTCTGTAAATTTCCCTATGTTTGCATGAATTACAGAGGCATGTGATCAATGTGGATGATCGGTTCCTTCCCTAGAATGTAATGCTTCCACTATCGACATGTATGCACAACAGAGTACATATATTTTTCATAGATGGGGTATTTGCAAACAAGATTAGATAGTCTTTCATTGTGATAAGCCAATGATGCCCATGCTGAGTGAGGACAACACCGATAGAATAATCTGAAGCATTAGTATCAATCTCAAATGGATGTTGTAGGTCTGGCAATATAAGGACTGATGTTGAGTAGAGGTGGAATTTCAAATACTGGAATGATTTCTATTGGGATGTGACCCAAACAAACTTGGCCTTCACTTTACTCTTGGTCACCTATCTTAGGGCCCATGCGATATGAGAGAAACCCAACATAAACCTATAGTAGAAGTTTGCGAGGCCCAAGAAAATGTGGAGCTCATTTAGTGTCTTTGAGGCCGACCAATTGTGGATGAATTTCATCTTTGTTGGATCCAATTGAACACACCACTCATCCAAGATGTATCCCAAATATTGGATTCTCTACATGATGAAGGAACACTTCTCCAAATTGGCATATAAATTTTGTTGTCGTAGGGTTCCCAAGACTTGTTGGATGTTCTTCAAATGCTCCTCCCAAGTTTTTCTAAATATGAGGATGTAATCCAGATATACGACCACAAAGGAGTTTGTGAATGGCCAAAATATGTCATCCATCATCCACATGAATGTGGATGAGGCATTAGTTAATACAAAAGGAATGAGCAACCACTTGACGATACCTTCTTTAGACTTGAATGCTATCTTCCATACATCAGTCTCCTCAATCGACACCTAGTGGTAACCTAACTTCATATCAATATTATTGAAAAATTTGGATCCCTTGAGCTGATCAACAAGATCATTAGTGTGGGATTTTGGATATTGGTTCTTGACTATGATATTTTCCAGGGATTTGTAATCAATAAAAAGTCACCATGTCCTATCCTTCTTTTGTACATGAAAAATTGGGCTCTTGTAAGGTGAGGAGCTTGGTGTGATGTGGCCCTTCAGAATTAGCTCTTGGATATGGAATTTTATTTCTTCATTCTCCATCAAAGAAAACTTTCATATAGGGTCATTAGGTAGAGGATAATTGGGTGTCAAATCAATTTATTTCTTTACCTAACAGTGCAAACACACCTCAGTAGGAGAGACAAAGATGTCTGTGTGATATTCTACTATCTTGTACACATACTGATTCCAAGTAGAGAGACATCGTGAAAAGGTTTTGGTGGTTGCATTGACCTTATGTTCTCCTTCCAACCAAACCATAAAGACGACAAATCGCCCAGTCTTAGAGAACACCTTTTTTCACTACTTCATGGAGATCAAAGATACCACAGTAGTTGGGACTGACGATGGTACCTTGTGGAGTTGAACTCCCAAAGTAATAATGACATTATGGGACATACATTCATAAACAACATGACACTTCCACATATATGGTTCTCCTAAAAGAACATAAAAAAAATTGAAGGGGGGAAACATCACACAATACCTTGTCTTTCAAGGGTTTGATGTCTGTTGGTACAGGGGCAGACCTAGGGTTCAACGCTCAAGAGTGCACCAACAAAACCCTAACTACTGGCCATTTCGGAAAAACCTATGAAGCAGATGAAGTCTCACTAGAGGTAGATACAGGGGTGGTTGCAGGATTCCAGTGTTTGCAACCTTAGATGGGACATAGGCCTACGATTTTAACACTTAAAATATCACTTAGTAGTTAACATTCATTAAGATCCAATTCTTATTTACAACGCATTCAATTCCTACTATCAGCGTAGATAAACCCTAAACTACAGAACATCATAGCATTCAATCAGATCCAACATCTAGTAGCACTTAGCATAGAGAAATAGATCAGATCTATCAGATTCAAGCACTAAACATATTCACATAGGTTAGATCTAACATTCATTCACATTATTAGGCACAAAGCAACATCATATATATCTATCATTCATCTATATCAAAGCACTAAGAAAGTTAGAACATAGACACATCAATACATCGCACAAAGCAGAGAAACACATCGTGTACGTGGTTCACCCCCACCCTGGGGCTATGTCCACCAACTCTTCTCTTCTTTATTATCTTCGTTCAAGATTCTTACAGGCACAAAGAATCAAGATCCTACTCCGCATAGGACAGGAGATCTACATGCACTCCACCAGATCCTCCTTCCTCAAGATAGATTATAGCACAAAGCCTTCTTACAATTGCTTGCATTTAGCCTTGCAAGCCTTACACTGTTTGCACAGAGCATTTACAACTATCACTAGCACTTAGCTATTCATCTCCAATCACATAGATTGCACCACTTTCTACATTGACTAGCTACTTATTTATACATTACAAAATCAAGCCTAACCATGGGTAAACCCATGGGACGACATTCCCATACCCGTTATATTATCCCAAAACCCAAAAATCCCTTAAAAAAGGGCCGATATCCCATGATATCTACTTCAAATTGTGCTCCACCTTCGACAGCATGTCGAAGTCCCAAAAATAGGTCACACATGACCAAGGATTCTCAAAACTTGGCCAAGGGAAAATAGGCCCCCAAAACTCACCTATGACTCATCCCAAGTCATTCTTATTTGGTTAATTCTGCCTCAAAAGCATCTAGCTTGGCTCGAACTGCTTCGACTTGTTGTTGTGCCATGGCCTCCTATTCAGTGAACTCTTGGATGACTGCTTCATTGACAGGGCCTTCTAAACGTTGTTCAGCTATAGTGACGAATTGCTCCAGTTCTGCTCCTCGACCTTCGATCTCTGCGAATAGTCAAAAAGCCTCATCCTGTATAGGTTGGAGCCTCTAAGTCACTTCCATGACCTTTCTATGAATGGTATGGATCTTCTGTTGGGCAGTGCACTTCTCTTGGGATCGCTTCATCCTTTCAACAACTGACAGGGGATTCAATTGCACCTATATTGTTTCTGCTTGATACTTCACCTCTTAGAGTTGTGACTCCAGTGCCTTCAGTTCTGGATTCTCAGTGAGTTTCTCATATGTCTAGGTACTGTGATCACTCATTTTCTTGCATTCTATGGCAAGGGATTTTATTCTCTCAACTGCGCTCCAGAGAGTTGCTTCTCTTTGATCCCTTACATCTTGTGGAGTGTCAGGCACTATGAAAAGCTCTAGGTCTGCTATTCTTTGTTGTAGCTATTGGATATCTTACAAGATATGCTTGACTTGATGCGTGACTTGATCTTCTACATTTATCTCTAAGCCTATCATAGAGCAGAGTGCTTTGTTGATTGCCTCTTTTACTTCGAGTTGCTTTGCGAGCAACTGTTCTTTTTCTTGCTGCATCTGTGTTTTCTCCTCTTCAAAATTTTCCTGGAGAGAAACCTTCTCCTCCTATGATCGAACTGTGTGTATCCCCTTCAGGAGGTACGCAGTAACCATGATGTACTCAAACTCTCTTAGCACACTATCATGAATCACCGCGCTGACCAACGGTAGGATGTAGTTGGGCAATATGGTCGGGATCAGCTTTGCATTGGCTACGTCATCCTTGTGCTTGGTTCTCTTTTCTTTGATGACTCGGGATGGTTTGGCTCTATGAGCAGTTGACAGAGAGGCTTGCACTCCTCTCGTCGACAATGCTTGAATACTTGTAGACATTACTTTCTCGGCCATGAGATCAATGTGCACTTATTTGACGCTGATATAATGGTTATATTGTTTCCAACGACTATATTTCTTCTCCGTGACGAAGTGCCATGTGGCATTGTTCTGATATCCCGACGAAGCTCCAATTTTGCATTTTTTTCCCTCTGTGAAGTTCCCTATGGAAACTTCTATAAATTTTCAATCTTGGCTCTCTTCTTGTTGAGCTTTCTATATTTTCTCCCAGTGAGCTTCATCTGAGTATTCCTCTTTCCATTCTGATTTTTATCTTCTTTTGGCATAGTAACTTCGCACTATTGAGATTCTTTCAGGGGAAATACTTCTTCTTTATCTGGGGTAGGTGATTTAGTCTTCGGTGAGTCTCCTTGTATTTTGGAAACTTCGACATCCAAGTCTCTGGTGTTAAATAACTTCGATTTGTTCTCCTGTTCTTCGATCAAGTGTGTTATCCTCCTAGTCATTAAATCTTTCAACTCTTGTTTCTTCTGCTCTAAGACTTCTTCTTCTTTCCTTCTGGCCTGGTCTCTTTGAATCCAAGGTTTTCCTAGTAACATAGAAAATGGAGCGTTGTTCTCAATAAATTTAACAACTTCAAATTCTTCCTTTGTTGAAGTTCCATTGGTACTCATAGATATCTGGGTGAGATTTCCACATAGATTTATCATCTTTCCTCTAAATAGGCCTATTCCTCCCAATGAATGAATCATATCAGGCTTCCCTAAAGTTTTCCAAGTTCTTTCTGTCATAATATTCACCCGTGTTTCCCCATCCAGAACACAGTCAATGTCGAAGTCTCCTATTCTTGCTTCTATGCATTCTTTTTCTTCAAAGATCTTTGATAAGATGACATGTCAGTGGTCATTCAGGGTTTCTTTCATCTATAGAAATACTTTCTCTGATTCTTTCTGGGGTTCTTCCATGGTTTCAGATGCCTGACATTTCTCATGGTATTCTTGCCTCATATTCATGTTTTCAAGCTTGGCAATCATTCTAGGGCAATCTAAAACTTCATGGTCCATATATTTACAACAAAGACAACTAGGTATTCTACCAGGACAATCCTTAGCAAGATATCTCGGTCTTCTAAAAATGTAACAAAGAGTTAATCCTCTCTTTCTTTTAAATGATCCCCAGCCTTTCTAGTACTACGCACTAGGATTATAGTAGCTAACCTGCAACAACTTCTTTATAGGATCTTGCATCCATTTGTTAGTCCAAGCATTCTCTCTAAGCATAGGTATTGTTGTTCCTGAGTCTGTACTTAAGGCTTGAAAGTACAGTGTCAAGGCATCCGAAAGTATGATAAAGGTTGATAAAAGAATTACACTAACCTTTGGTATAGGAAACTAATGAGGATTTCTACGTTCTTGTTGTCTAGCTTCCAACTGTTCCTGAGTGGTAATATCTTGTTCAATGGCTACCCATGAATGTTCAAGTTCTTCCCGGGTGTTAGCAGTT
Organism: Picea engelmannii; assembly: GCA_009831015.1. NCBI lineage: Eukaryota > Viridiplantae > Streptophyta > Pinopsida > Pinales > Pinaceae > Picea > Picea engelmannii. The sequence goes on along the minus strand of ML793982.1, from coordinate 49,810 downwards.
TTAAGTATTGTGTCAAAAATATTTAAAGCAATATGTGTTTGACTAGATAGTCCGGGTTGAATATTAGGTTGAGTCGCTGCAGGGACATTCATTGAGGAACAGTACCAATAAGAAATGATTTAAAGATAAATTTCAACGCTGTTCAATTCAGTCGAAATAAAGAGAAATTTTTGCATGAAGAACAAAATAGGAATGCAAACTGAAGGCCCTTTCCCGTAACTGTATTATTTTTAGTAAAAAGATGTGAGGCGAGAGAAAAACATTTAGCTGTAGATAACATAAGGTTCTTGTCAATAGAAAACTCACACATACACAGAAGAAGAAACTAGTATAGAAATAATTGACATAGTGTAAATAAATATATAATTCTGTAAATGCAAATTGCTCTTACACCCGTTGATAGCTGGTGCAGAGGAAAGACAAGAAACAATTACAGAAAGATGAAATCCCTTCACTATAGTAGTGGTCGTACTAAAGTATAGCTATACACATCAATTATGAAAAGTGGAATGAAATGAAACAAGAAACATAACGAAACAAACTTGTAACACAGTCGTGACGGAATCAGGAATCTTCAAAATCAGCTGGGAGGAGCAAAATCACTCCATGTCTCCTACTCTATTTTCAAAAGGTGCCAGGTGCTTGTCTTTGCATGGATTCAGTGCATATGATACATTTTTCCACAAACTGGGATACAAGCTGTGAAGGTTCTGCTTGACAACTGGCCTCGATGAAATAGCATTCTCGGGCTAACTGTGGAAGCTTATAACCCATTTGTGCATCAATGATGTCAAGGGCATTGAGTTGTGCACTTGGTTGAATTTAGTGTTTGTCGACTTGAGCCATGTCCACCCTGTCTGTATTAGAGATATCCTTCGAATCTCTCTCATTCTTCTCGTTCAGATCGAGGGAGATCTGATCTACATTCATTTGCCTCAACGTCTATGAGTCACCTCCACTCTCCATTCCTAACAACTCGCCATCTATAGCATTGAAGGCTTCTTCTAATGAATTGGTTACTTTTTGGGCTTGTTCCTTGCTTAAGGTAATATTATGTTCCCAATCCTTTAACAAAATATTACCTCTAGTTTGTTCAGCGATGGTGAGTCTGGGAGACTCTGCTGAAAATCTGTTGTTAGTAGCTATCACCGCCTCTTGAAAAGTGACCCAAGCAACCTCTGCATTCTTTTCTTTGACAATCAGATTCTCAGAAATCCGATGCATTAACAGGAAATCTTCTCGAATCAATCCCACTTTGTCTAGCAGACTCTGTCGTGTAGAAGAGATCCTTCTCTGAATATCGATAGCTCGGGATTTAAACCCCTCGATGTCGATCACCCTGCTTTCAGCGACCTCTAACTGAGCCTACAGCTCTATGATCATACTCCTTTGCTGACCCGACTGTATCCGACCATCTCGAATCACTGAATTCGCTTGTTCCAACTTGGTTTTTAGGACTTCTATTTCCTTTTTATCGGCCAATCGGGCCAGTTCTATTTCTCCACTCGCCTAACTCTTAGCGCTTTCTGCAGCTGAAGCTAATCGGGCTTTGAGAGTCTTGATCAGGCGATTCTTTCTTTTGAGATGATTTTTCAACATCCCCACCGAGAATTGATTTGCCGATGCATACGCTCCTAGCGTTCCTGCGATCTCTGTGGCGAATTCATCACTCTTTTTGTTCTTTCCATCAGTTATCACTTTGAATTTTTTGGAAGTTGATCCTTCATCCTGACAGAACTCCCTTTTCACAACTTCTTTTCTCTTTTTGTCAAAGAAGAACTCATTGGGAGGAAGTTCTTCTGCTCTGATAGGCCTTAGTTCTTCATCGAAAATCCATCCTTCTTCTATATTTCCTTGCATTGACTGCAAAGGGGTGACAGAAGTGATGGGTTCCCCGATTTGCTTCACCGCCTTTCCTGGTGTGACGAGTGAGTCCTGCTCCTTGGGAGGATGAGAGGTCTTCATCTCGGTCTCTGGATTCTGAGTTTTTGGCGGGTCTGTGTTTCTTACTTCCACCTCTAGACTATGTTCCTTGGGTGGGTCAGTAGTCTCTTCTTTTGTTTCGGGATTATTCTCATGCTCCCCTTCCTGATGTTTTTCGGGGTTAGAAATTTGCCCCTCAGAACTTTCAGCATCCTTATTTTCATCTTTGGACATACCCAAACCTCCCAACACAACGGGAAGACATCTTTTTCTATGCTCCTGAAACTTTAAAACAGAGGCCATGTCTTCGGGTGCTAAAGATCTAATTCGAACTAGCACTTCCCCATAGGACCTCGCCCCTTGGAAAATATCATCCGAGGGTGAACACTCGTGTTCAAACTTCTTCAACCCACAATTTGACAAATGGGTGCTTACAATTTTCTGAGGATCATGCTTTTTATACTCAATAGAGACCAAACTCAAGTCTTCTAGGGTTGTAGCCTCAGCCTTAGCATGTCCAAAATCCAATAAAGAATAAGAATTTAGCCGAATGGGGAAAAATGACCATACCTTCTTCGATGATGCTTTGAGCTCTTTACTCACTCCGCCAATCACTGTTTGTCGGGCAATCTCGCGACAGGCCTACTTGTCGGGGATGAACAGTGGTAGCATAAGCAGGGGAACAGTAGCTCCGAAAATTCTGAAATAGGAGCACTCTGCTTCTACGTACCAGTCCGCGATACCACTCAGATTTGCAGCAATGCTATCCGAGACGTGAGGTGGTGAACGACCAAAAATGGAGATGTGCAGGGGCACCATCACCCAGTTGAAAATCTCGTAAATAAATTTGTTGGCTTTATTTTCCCATAGTTTGTCATGATATTCATGTATAGGTTTTTCTTGGAGTGGATTCCAAGCCCAGTTCATCAGAGGGAAAGGTGTCATAGAACATATCGCATCCATAATGTATGCGGACATGAAGAAAGAGGACAGACTCCCTCTTGCTTTCTGCTCCCTGTACTCTGTAATCTGGTTGAACAAACTATCCGAGAGTATCTTTGCCCAATTAAATGAGCAACCTTCTGCTACCCAAAATATAAGAGGTACCCACGCAATGTAGAAATGTGATGTATCCTCCTTTCTGAATAGTCTGCATGTCATCATTGCCACATACATATATTGTGGCTCCAACGAAGCAATTGAATATACACCTTGGTCATTCGCTCTGAATTTCGCGGAGCATGAAACCCAATCCTTTATCAAACCGGGTATGGTTTTGTCATATTCTGTGCACTCTTTCTTTTTGAATTCCTCCAGGAATTCAACATCATATGTGTATTCAAAAGTTGCTGGGAGCTTGTACATGGTTTGGATATGCTCTGGTCTAAAAGTCCCGACCGTGGTCTGTTTGTCATATATGATAGTTCTGGTGGGTAAGTCTATATGATCCAACGGCCATCGGATCATGTCATAATATGGGAGCAACCATGGTCTGGTCGCAACCCGGTGCATTCCAGACTGAACAACTATAATGTATTTAGTGTTCAGGTCGTCATTTTCGTTATCATTGTCGTCGGAGTTTGAATAATTCACCAACTCAGATTGCATAATATCTGAAACAAACGACCAGCTAGGGACTAAACCGTCGCTCTGGGGCGAAGTGTTGGAGACATTATCCGGGCCTTGCCCTGCAACCTCGATATTCGCCTTCGCTGCACTCCTTGGAGCCATGGCTGAAGATTTCTTTTTCGCTCTTCTGCAATAGACCTGTGTATACATGCAGAGATTAGTTCACTTGGAGAAAGGTGAGCTCCGTGCAGTTATGAAGAATGTTTAAAATAAAATGAAACTCCTGTATATATTTGAAAATCCTGTACCCTTCCACATAGGTCTGTCAAATCGCAATTAGAAACAAATTTATGGCGTAGAATCCGATCTCATTATTCGTAGATTCACTCTAATCTTCCATTAATGTCGCCAAATGTCATCAATGTTTGGTGGTGTGACGGTCAGTCGGAGTATGGAGAGTAAAAATTTACCTCGGGAAATGTGCAAACTTCGATGCATGGAACGTATCTCATTTTATTTTAAAATTTCAAATCTTAGCAACTTAAATCATTTTCTCGTTGTTTGCTGCATCGTGAATTTCCTTTTAACATTTTGACTCTTCAACTCGCGAGACTGCTAGTGCCAATTTTAGCTTAATTAACAGTAACCGTGATTTGGTGCATCCTTAATTATATAATTAATTTATTCTCCATATCGGTACTCAGAGCTTTGAATACAGATTTTTGGGAGAATGATATGCCGAGTCGCGATGTGGCGATAATTAAGGCTCAAATTATGGGAGGAAAATCTTAGATTAGGCTATTAATTAATCTTGCTATAATCATGTCGCAACCTCGTGATTCGGGGTTTTAGGAGCTTTAACTCTATGAAAGAAAGTGCCGAGTGGCGAGGTGCCGAGAACCAAATTTAACCATGGTTAGTTTTTTACCTTTATTCTCTGACCAAGGTTATCAAAAAGTTATCGTGTTCTCGGCTATCGGGGCTGTAAGAACAAAAACTTGGGTTTGACAAATGCCGAGGCACGAAACCCCGACGACATCTAATCATGGGTTAAAGGTTTTACCCTAGTTAATGCCTCGGGCGAAAATTAAAAACGAGTTCGCAGTTTCGCGACTCGGGACTTGTGAATTCAAAGATTAAAGTATCCAACTTGCGAGACCCCGAAATAAAAACAAAAGAGCGAACATACTTGTGAAAATGGATCTGTTTTGAAAGTAGGAAAATAATTTTTGTTCAGGCGACAAGATTTTAGAGTTTTAAGATCTCGGAAGGAAAAAGAATGTCAACTTAGATTTCAAGTTTCAAAAATTGAAAAAAAAAATTGGAAGGTAAAAAACAAGGGCGGCTCCAACATAGGCTCCAACATAGGCTCCAACTAGGGATCCCGCTTCCCTGTGAGGCGGGAAGAACAGTAGACCAGGTGCCAATATTGGGTAAATGGAGTCACAGGCTAAACTCAACAGAAAAATTCAAGGAAAAAGATAGAAGGGGGGGAAATCTTCATTTTTGTACCTCAGAAATTTTTTCGAACTCAGATACTCATTCCAAACACAGTTGAAGTCACTTTCACAACTTTCTCTTTCTCACTACTAACTTTGGGGACTCTTTAAGACAGTCAAAACGACCCTAGGATATTCAACAGATCTTACGATTCTCAGCTTGCATTAAAAGAATGTTATTATACAATTTTAAATAGGGAAATCCCATCGGAATTTGAGGAAATGATCAGGCTTTCAGAAAGTGTTGGTTACTGGAGTAGATTGATATTTATGTGTAATAGCCTTACAGATCTCTTAGACATTGCTTCACTGCCAGCAAGCCTGTTCAGTACCCCAGTGAAGTTGTCTGACCCCTTTTTCACTAAATTTCTTTTCACCACTTCGGAAAATATTTATGCGTTTAAACGCTAAGACGAGGGAAATCATTTCTGAATTTCCTTTCATCGTCTTAATGGACTAGGTGGGGGAAATCATTTCTGAATTTCCTTTCACCACCTGTCTTAGTATTTACTTTTAAAACACGAATATGGGAGCAATCAGTTTATATCAGGGCTGAGATCTGTGTAATATTTTTTATCAGAGGTCTGTCAACTTATTTTGATTACTCGGTATCAACCTTCCTTTGACCCTCACAAGACCTTTGGTTCTTAGGGAGACAGCGGAGAATAATAAAATTTTAAGGAACATCCTGTTCAAGCAAGCTTTGATTTTTCCGACGCTGTTGAAAAACCTAGGAAAGTTAGGATCACTATAAACATTCCTTAGCTTAGCAGAAGATCAAGTAGTTGTGAAGACCAGCTTTCTTATTAAGATTTGTTTTGAAATCCCTAAGGTTTAAAATGAAAAACTTTTACTCCTTCACAAAGACTTGGGAAGATAGTGACTCGCTAAAAGTTAGGCCCAAATATAAACAGAAAACAAGGCAGAAATTCAATGGCTTAATATACAAAAGGTCACAACAGTTCAGGACTGGTTTTCGAATATATTTAGGAACAAAAATTATGACTGACTATTTTTGGGTTTAATATATTCATTCAAATTATTTAGTTTGAGGATTATGAAGCCAAAAATAATCCTGTTATCTAACCTTTTATATTGCAATTTGAACAATATTACCTTAGATTGATAAAACAACCTTTCATGACCTGTGTATTTAGAAAGCTCACCTCTATCTTTTCTTTTCAGCTTCTCTATGAACTTATGAAATGTCTTAAGTATCACCTGTTTTATGTCGTTCTATTTCCAACACCGACTTGCATCTTAATTTTTCAGCTAGTTTCGTCTGCAGCTGGAATCCTGTAAAAACAAATACAAATTTTATTGAAAATGTGTTGAGAGTTTAGGTACGAAAACCAAAAATTAAAAGTAAATGTTTGAACAAAAACATAAATATGTACAAAAACTCATAATAAAATTTATTTATTTACAAATATATATATATATATATATATATATATATATATATATAATTTTTTATTTTATTTTATTTTATTTTATTTCTTTTTATCCAACGACTGTCACATCATGTAGTGCTTTAGATACCGCCCGTTGACAGGGGCGCTGAGAACCTCTCCATCAATATTTTACAGAAGAAAGGAATTTTTTCCTTCTGGAGCCGAGACCCTGAATGGTCCATACCAAAGGTGGTCAAATTTTCCATGCTTCACGGCTTCTTCTCTTCTCGTATCCCATATTAACACTAAGTCACTGGGGAGGAACTTTCTGTCCTTTGCCTTGAGATCGAACAATACTTTCATATCATCCTGGTATTTCTGCATTTTCTCATCAACCTCCACTCTATGCTGTTGCACCTCGATCATCTGGTTAATTCTCCTGGTTATATGATTTGGTTCTTCATTTTGATCCTGCCATAATTTCATCACTGGCAATGCTAAGTTTATAGGCAGTACCGCCTCGGTCCCATAGACCATCTAAAACGGTGGAATGCTGATAGACATTTTAGTGCTGATGCGGTTTGCCCACAACACGTACTTCAAATGCACATGCCAGGACCTTTTGTTTTCATCCTGTACTTTTTTTATTACGTTTACAGGCTCTTGTTAGATGATTCGGCCAACCCATTTCCCTGTGGGTAATAAGCAGTGGAATGGCTGAGAACGATACTATACTTCTGGCAGAAATTGATCATAGCCATGGATTTGAAGGACTGGGCATTGTTGGTAACAATCTTTCGTGGACACCCGAATCTTGACAGGACGTTATCTTCCAAGAAGTCAATCACCACCGAGTTTGTTTCCCTTTTGGTTGGAATTTCTTCCACCCACTTTGTAAAATAATCTGTGGCCATTAAGATCCACTTATGCTGAGCACTAGAATGGGGATTAATTTCCCCTATGAAGTCTAATCCCCATTGTTGAAATGGGGCTTTAGTTTTGACTGGAACGAGTGGTAGTGCAGGGAGTTTCTGCTTACCAACGAATATTTGACACGAGTAACAGACACGTACTTTGGCATTGACGTCCGAAAATAGTTTCGGCCAATAGTATCCGGCCCTCAGGATCTTGTAGGCTGTGGCTCTCCATGCATGGTGTCCTCCACAGATTCCTTCATGAAATTCTTCTATAACCCGTGGAGTTTCCGACTCAACCAGATAGACCAGTAAGAACCTGCGTGGATCCTTCTAGTATAGTTGATTTTCGGAGATGCAATATTTTACAGCATGGAGTTTTAAAGTTCTGCATTTGGCTGGTGTTAGTCCATATGAACATTTCAGGTTTAACAAATAGAAAACTATATCTTTATACCATCCTGACGACATGAATTTTTCTTCAACCTTGCTTGGATATGTCTGGTCATCTGGCTCTTGCAAATGTGTGTCTCCGTCTTCCCCTTGCAGGCAATTGATGTCAAGAGCTCTAAGGTTCAACTCAACCAAGAGTTTGGCCAGACCCTTTCCCTTTATCAATTTAGTAGGCTTGATTTCCAGATCAAATTCTTGTATTTTAGCGAGCCAGCGCCCTCGTTTTCCATCACTATCCGGTTGTACCAATATATCCTTCATAGCACTGGTTGGTACGTACGCGATAACTTTTGAATGTAGAACGTAAGTTCTGAATGTTTTTAGCACTTTCACCATTGCGTATGCCTGTTTTTCTATTATATCATATTTTAGTTCGGCGTCTCTAAGTCTCTTGCTAAAAAACGCGATCGGGCGTTCAAAGCCTTCATCATCTTTTTGCAGCAACATCGCGGTGATAGTATGTTCAGAAGCGAATGAGAAGATGAGGAAATCTTTCAAGTAATCTGGGCTTGCTAACACAGGTGCCTTGCTGATGACTTTTTTAATATGCTCGAATGACACTTTAGCCTCGGTCATCCAATTTACTCTGCTATCCTTTTTCAGCATTCCTGTGATCAATTTGACAATCTCAGCAAAATTTGGTATAAACCTTCGTAAAAAATTTATTGTACCTAAGAAAGATTGAATTTCTTTTACGTTTCTAGGAATACTGATAGTTTGTATTGCTTCAATCCTCTTAGGATCGATCTTGATCCCATATTTAGATACGATATTCCCCAGAAGCTTACCTTCCTGCATAGCGAAATGTGATTTCTTTGGATTCAAAGATAGGCCATACCTGCGGCATTTTTCGAAAGTCTGTTTTAAATGGATCAAATGTTCTTCATCGGTTTTAGAGAAAACCGTCAAATCGTCAAGGTAGATTACTACGAACTTGTCTCTTTCTCCGATGAAAGCGATGTCCATAGCGCGCTGGAATGTAGCCCCTGCATTCATCAAACCAAAAGGCATTTTATCATACATGAATGTACCCCATGGTGTGGTGAAAGCAGTTTTTTCTCTGTCTAGCTTGTTCATGGCGATTTGGTTGTACCCAGAAAACCCATCTATCATAGACATTCGATTTTCTCCAACTACCCTTTCTAGGACGTGGTCCATTTTGGGAAGCGGATAATTATCCTTAAGAGAGGACCTGTTCAAGTTCCAGAAATCCACACACAGTCTGATTTCTCCATTCTTTTTTCTGACAGGGACCAAATTTTCCACCCAATCTGAGTACCTTAAAGGTACAATTATTTTCGCATCTAAGAGCTTCTTAACTTCCTTTTCAATAACAGGCAACAAAATGGGGTTAAACTGCCTGAGATTTTTCCTAAAAGGCTTGACTCCGGGCTTCAAAGGTATCTTGTGTCAATTATAGAAGTATCATATGTTCGAAGCTCATCATAGGATCAGGCGAAAACATATTTATATTGTCTGAGTAGGTCTCTGTACTGGTCTTTTACCTTAGGAGGGAGGAATTTAGATATCTTTACTATGCTGGAATCTTTTTCAGTTCCTATTTCACAATCCTCCACTTCTTCTGGTTGGGGCTGCAAAGTGGATTTCACAGGTATGTCATTCTGATCGAAGAGTCTTTCTAAAGGAATTAAACCTTTCAGGATCTGGTTGTTTTTAAGGACCAACATGCGACGATCCGCTATTTTTTCTCGAAAGGTTTCAGGACCTTCACCCTCTTGCATAATCCACATCGGATCGTTTTGGTTTTCTTGGTCTGGATGAGTTTCAGAGAACTCACCTATTGCCATAAGAAATTTCTGAATTTGTTCGTCATCTTCAAAGATTTGCCAGTGTCTGACATTGTCGGGTATAGAGGGTTTCTATCTGATTTCAATATGATATTTCAGTTTAACGTTCGTTGGAGGAGAAAAGGTTGAGGCTGCCTTAGCCAATGCGTCAGCATGCAGATTCTCTGTGCGAGGAATAAAATGGACTTTTATAGATGAGAAAAAATTCTCCATCAAATCCCAAGCACAATTTCTGTATGTTCTTAGTTTGGGATGCTTGGCTAGGTATTGTTGGTTTACTTGTCTTACTATCAAGTCAGCATCACCGTAAACCTCCAAGTTTTTTATATTTAACTTCTTTGCAGCCTCTAAACCTAAGATTAATGCTTCATACTCACATATGTTATTGGTGTAATCTATGTCCCACTGCAAACGATATGAGAAAGGAACAATAAAATTACCTTCAGGTGCTACCAAAAGTATGCCAGCACCAGCTCCTTCAGAAGACGAAGCACCATCGAAGTACATTTTCCAGATACCATTTTTGCATAGTTCTTTAGTCAAGGGGATAAGTTCTTCCTGCTTCATATCAAGTTCTTCTGGGCACCCATCCAAACCATCATCAAATGACAATATGCAATTCCCCAGATCTTGGTATGCAACGTAAATGGGAAAGTTATTTGGGTTCTAAGGATCACTGACAGTATACACTAGTCTTGTTTCTCGGTACAAACGGGTAAACTGACCACCGAAAATTGGGATTGTGGCATATGACATGTCCAATTGTAGAGAACCCCCCAACTTGGCTCCCCATGATCTGGATAACAACATACCATATTTGGGGGGAATATCTGCGATAACCACATCCATCAGGATACTCTTGACCGGGACCTGAGCCAGGGTAACTACCAGATCTTTTATCATTCCCATACATCTAACCTTTCTCGAATCAAATGAGTATATATTTCCATAGGGTCTAGTGATCTGGAGCCCCAGCCTCTCCATTATAATTTTGGGCATAACATTATGTGAAGCCCCATAGTCTAACATGCAGTTATGCAGTAACTGATCATATATATTCAGGGTGATATAGAAAGGAGCGACATTGTCCTTGGATCCCTCAAAATGAGGACCAAAGGTGATGTTAGGTCTGTCGTCTTCTAGGTTTATAACATCAGAGTGACTTTCTGACTCATAAACACCCATCACTTTGGAAATTTGCTTCCGATAAGTGGGGCTTTTTACTAATTCTACCAAAGGAATCGGTATCTTAATTTTATTTAATTCATTTTCAAAATTGAAAGATGTATTTACCTTGTCTGTTTCTTTAGTTAAGACTTCCAAGATTTTTCCTTCTGACTTGTTTTTCTGGATCGCTTTATCACTCGTGATATTAGTCGAAGATGTAACTTTATCTATCGGTCCTGTTTCCTTTGTTTGGGTTTCATCTTTTTTCACCTCAGACTCTTGAGTTTTTGCTACCTTGACTTTATTGCTGGTTAACAATGTCTCTTCCAAAGGAGGTTCATGAGATTGACCCCTTTGCAGGATTCTCTTAGGTTGGTCAGTTGAGGTGGGCTTATTTTTAGATCTCAGATTGTATTTGGGTTGAAAATCAGCCGCTATCATTACTGTTTCTGGTTGAGATACGCAGGGGTCAATATGATCACCTTCTTCCTCTTCATTAAATGGTTGAAGGGTATTTAAAGACTTCTCATAGCCTTCCCTGGTCAAAAATGGCTGCAAACATTCATCACTGAAACACGCGACTTCATATTTCGAATATCCGAAATCTTGGAGGTCATTTGCTCCTATAAAATTTTTATTTTTTAGTGGAGCTTGTATTTTTTGATCTTCATTCTTTATTTGCCTCTGTTGATTTTGGGGATTTGGGTTTCTCCTGAAGTCCTTTTTGTTAGAAGAATCAAATTTAGCCTGATCCAACTCCATCCTAGAGATTTTGTTAGACAGTTCTTTAATTATTCAAGCCATATCATCTACTTTGTCGTCAGTATATCTATTTGACTCGGAAGGACCCGCTGGTTCCCTATAGCATCTATTTTCACGGTTGACTGTTTCTACTTTTTCCTTTAACTTACCTGAAGCCATCATATTAGATTCTATTTTGACAGCATCGTCTTGCATTCTATTCAAGGTAGCTCCTCTTCTTTCTCACAAAAGCAATGCAAAATCAAGTTCGAAAGCTCCCGCAAAGGTTACTTTGGCTGAGGGTTCGGAAGGTTTAACAACGGCTGGAATTTTATTATAAAGTTTGTTAAATATCAGAATAAATTCCATAACAGTTTCTGCGTTCTTTTTCTTTAGGGACCCAAACTCGGTAAGTTAATATAAGTGATCCTTTCGGTCTCCCCATTGTCTGAGGAAAGAATCTTCCAAGGCGTCATATGTCCGAATAGAAGCTGCAGGAAGACTCTGAAACCATGTTCGGACCTGTCCTTCGAAGGTCTGGACAAGTAGTCTCGAATAGACATCCTCGTTCTCAATACCACATATGTCTGCGAACTGGTAAAATAATTTTATATGCTCGGCTGTGGTTAGATCTCCCTCCCCAGTGAACTTAGGAATATTTTTGATGTAGTTTTCAGGTAAATCATGGAGGGGAAAGGGTAAAACCAGGGGAGCGTATCTCACTGCTACTTTTGCAAATACTCCGGGAGGTGGGACATTCGGTCGTCCTCCACCTCCTCCTCCGACGCCTGCCATCGACTTGGGAGTAGGAAATGAGGGTGTAACACACTCTTTTGAATCAGGTGAAACTAGGAAGTTCTACCGAAGAAAGGCTAGTATGTCAAATGACAATGATCTTTCTAAAGGACCCTTTCCCTTATTTATAGATGGGAAAGTCTAATGGATCTCACTCCTAAATTCAGAGTATTTTATTTCCGGATCTTTTGTATATGACAGAGGGCTGCAGGAAGTAGGAGGTTCTGAAGGGCATTTAGTCTTTAAAAGTGGGTTTTTGGGCTTATAAACTGTAGCGGTTGCCTCCAACGATCCTCTCGCTCTTAAAAAAATTTCAGGATCATTAACAGGCGTAAGCAGCTTGCCATCCAGGTTCTGTCTGGTATTCTTTCTACCAGACACCAGTTTGTGTTTCAGTGGAGTCGCCAAGTGAAATATTTAAAAAAGACTTAAAATTGTGTGCACTCTATGTTCACTATCAAAGAGTAACACTATCAACGAAATAGTTTGTCGTTTTCCCAAGGAAAAGATTTCGTAACTTCGCTCCCCAGCAATGGTGCCAGAAATATGTTGTTCCTGAGTCTGTACTTAAGGCTTGAAAGTACAGTTTCAAGGCATCCGAAAGTATGATAAAGGTTGATAAAAGAATTACACTAACCTTCGGTATAGGAAACTAATGAGGATTTCTACGTTCTCGTTGTCTAGCTTCCAACTATTCCTGAGAGTTAATATCTTGTTCAATGGCTGCCCATGAACGTTCAAGTTCTTCCCAGGTGTTAGCAGTTTTAAGTATTGTGTCAAAAAGATTTAAAGCAATATGTGTTTGACTAGATAGTCCGGGTTGAATATTAGGTTGATTCACTTCAGGGACAATCATTGAGGAACAGTACCAGTAAGAAATGATTTAAAGATAAATTTCAACGCTGTTTCAATTCGGTCGAAATAAAGAGAAATTTTTGCATGAAGAACAAAATAGGAATGCAAACTGAAGGCCCTTTCCCGTAACTGTATTATTTTTAGTAAAAAGATGTGAGGCGAGAGAAAAACACTGTAGATAACATAAGGTTCCTGTCAATAGAAAACTCATACATACACAGAAGAAGAAACTAGTATAGAAATAATTGACATAGTGTAAATAAATATATAATTCTGTAAATGCAAATTGCTCTTACACCCGCTGATAGCTGGTGCAGAGGAAAGACAAGAAACAATTACAGAAAGATGAAATCCCTTCACTATAGTAGTGGTCGTACTAAAGTATAGCGATACACATCAATTATGAAAAGTGGAATGAAATGAAACAAGAAACATAACGAAACAAACTTGTAACACAGTCGTGACAGAATCGGGAATCTTCAAATTTGCTAGTATTAACTTATCGAATGCAAAAATTCTATTACAATCACTCCCAAAAGGTCCCCCCTTTGTTCTTCTTTTTGTGATCTATTTATACAAATTTGCCCCTCCGTTTTGAGACTCAATGGTTTCATAAATTCATTTACAAACCAGAGGAGCGAAATCACTCCATCTGTCCTAATCTATTTTCAAAAAAGTGCCAGGTGCTTGCCTTTGCATGGATTCGGTGCATATGATACATTTGTCCACAAACTGGGATACAAGCTGTGAAGGTTCCGCTTGACAGCTGGGAGGAGCGAAATCACTCCATCTCTCCAACTCTATTTTCAAAAGGTGCCAGGTGCTTGTCTTTGCATGGATTCGATGCATACGATACATTTGTCCACAAACTGGGATATAAGCTGTGAAGGTTCCGCTTGACAACTGGCCTCAGCAAAATAACATTCTCGGGCTAACTGTGGAAGCTTATCACCCATTTGTGCATCAATGATGTCAAGTGCACTGAGTTATGCACTTGGTTGAATTAAGTGTTTGTCGACTTGAGCCATGTCCACCCCGTCTGTCTTAGAGATATCCTCTGAATCTCTCTCATTCTTCTCCTTCAGATCGAGGGAGATATGATCTACATTCATTTGCCTCAACGTCTCTGAGTCACCTCCACTCTCCATTCCTAACATCTCACCATCTATAGCATTGAAGGCTTATTCTAATGAATTGGTTACTTTTTGGGCTTGTTCCTTGCTTAAGGTAATATTATGTTCCCAATCCTTTAACAAAATATTACCTCTAGTTTGTTCAGCGATGGTGAGTTCGGGAGATTCTACTGAAAATTTGTTGTTAGTAGATATCACTGCCTCTTGAAAAGTGACCCGAGCAGCCTCTGCGTTCTTTTCTTTAACAATCAGATTCTCAGAAATCTGATGCATTAATAGGAAATATTCTTGAATCAATCCCACTTTGTCTAGCAGACTCTGTTGTGTAGAAGAGATCCTGCTCCGAATATCGATAGCTCGGGATTTAAACCCCTCGATGTCGATCACCCTGCTTTCAGTGACCTCTAACCGAGCCTGCAGCTCTATGATCATACTCCTTTGCTGACCCGACTGTATCCGACCATCTCGGATCATTGAATTCGCTTGTTCCAACTTAGTTTTTAGGACTTCTATTTCCTTTTTATCGACCAATCGGGCCAGTTCTATTTCTCCATTCGCCTGACTCTTAGCGCTTTCTGCAGCTGAAGCTAATCAGGCTTCGAGAGTCTTGATCAGGCGATTCTTTATTTTGAGCTGATTTTTCAACATCCCAACCGAGAATTGATTCACCGACGCATACGCTCCTAGCGTTCCTGCGATCTCTGTGGAAAATTCATCACTCTTTTTGTTCTTTCCATCGGTCATCACTTTGAATTTTTTGGCAGTTGATCCTTCATCCTGGAAGAACTCCCTTTTCACAACTACTTTTCTCTTTTTGTCAAAGAAGAACTCATTCGGAGGAAGTTCTTATGCTCTGATAGGCCTTAGTTCTTCACCGAAAATCCATCCTTCTTCTATATTTCCTTGTGTTGACTGCAAAGGGGTGACAAAAGTGATGGGTTCCCTGATTTTCTTCGCCGCCTTTCCTGGTGTGACGAGTGAGTACTGCTCCTTGGGAGGATCATAGGTCTTCGTCTCAGTCTCTGGATTCTGAGTTTCTGGCGGGTCTGTGTTTCTTACTTCCACCTCTGGACTATGTTCCTTGGGTGGGTCAGTAGTCTCTTCTTCTGTTTTAGGATTATTCTCATGCTCCCCTTCCTGATGTTTTTCGGGGTTAGAAATTTACCCCTCAGAACTTTCAACATCCTTCTTTTTATCTTTGGACATACCCAAACCTCCCAGCACAACGGGAAGACATATTTTTCTATGCTCCTGAAAATTTAAAACAGAGGCCATGTCTTTGGGTGCTAATGATCTAATTCGAACTAGCACTTCCCCATATGACCTTGCCCCTCGGAAAATATCATCCGAGGGTGAACACTCGTGTTCAAACTTCTTCAACCCACAATTTGACAAATGGGTGCTTACAATTTTATGAGGATCATGCTTTTTATACTCAATAGAGACCAAACTCAAGTCTTCTAGGGTTGCAGACTCAGCCTTAGCATGTCCAAAATCCAATAAAGAATAAGAATTTAGCCGAACGGGGAAAAATGACCATACCTTCTTTGATGATGCTTTCAGCTCTTTACTCACTCCGCCAATCACTGTTTGTCGGGCAATCTCGTGACAGGCCAGCTTGTTGGGGATGAACAGTGGTAGCGCAAGCGGGGGAACAGTAGCTTCGAAAACTCTGAAATAGGAGAACTCTTCTTCTACGTACCAGTCCGCGATACCACTCAGATTTGCAGCAATGCTATCCGAGATATGAGGTGGCGAACGACCAAAAATGGTGATGTGCAGGGGCACCATCACCCAGTTGAAAATCTCGTAAATAAGTTTGTTGGATTTATTTTCCCACAGTTTGTCGTGATATTCATGTACAGGTTTTTCTTGGAGTGGATTCCAAGCCTAGTTCATCAGAGGGAAAGGTGTCATAGAACATATCGCGTCCATAATGTATACGGACATGAAGAAAGAGGATGGACTCCCACTTACTTTCTGCTCCCTGTACTCTGTAATCCGATTGAACAAACTGTCCGAGAGTATCTTTGCCCAATTAAATGAGCAACCTTCTACTACCCGAAATATAAGAGGTACCCACGCAATGTAGAAATGTGATGTATCCTCCTTTGTAAATAGTCTTCATGTCATCATTGCTACATACATATATTGTGGCTCCAGCGAAGAAATTGAATATACACCTTGGTCATTCACTCTGAATTTCACGGAGCGCGAAACCCAATCCTTTATCAAACCGGGCATGGTTTTGTCATATTCTGTGCACTCTTTCTTTTTGAATTCCTCCAGGAATTCAGCATCATATGTGTATTCAAAAGTTGTTGGGAGCTTGTACATGGTTTGGATATGCTCTGGTCTAAAAGTCCCGACCGTGGTCCCTTGGTCATTTATGATAGTTCTGGTGGGTAGGTCTATATGATCCAATGCCCATCGGATCATGTCATAATATGGGAGCAACCGTGGTCTGGTCGCAACCCGATGCATTCCAGACTAAACAACTATCTTGTATTTAGTGTTCAGGTTGTCCTTTTCGTTATCATTGTCCTCGAAGTCTGAATAATTCACCAACTCAGATTGCAGAATATCTGAAACAAACGACCAGCTAGGGACTAAACCGCTGCTCCGGGGCGAAGTGTCGGAGACATTATCTGGGCCTTGCCCTACAACCTCGATATTCACCTTCGCTGCTCTCCTTGGAGCCATGGCTGAAGCTTGCTTTTTCGCTCTTCTGCAATAGGCCTGTGTATACATGTAGAGATTAGTTCACTCAGAGAAAGGTGAGCTCTGTGCACTTATGAAGAATGTTTAAAATAAAATGAAACTCCTGTATATATTTGAAAATCCTGTACCCTTCGACATAGGTCTGTCAAATCGCAATTAGAATCAAATTTATGGCGTAGAATACGATCTCATTATTCGTAGATTCACTCTAATCTTCCATTAATGTCACCAAATGTCATCAATGTTTGGCGGTCTGACGGTCAGTCGGAGTATGGAGAGTAAGAAGTTACCTCAAGAAATGTGCAAACCTCGATGCGCAGGACGTATCTCGTTTTATTTTAAAATTTCAAATCTTAGCAACTTAAATCATTTTCTCGTTGTTCGTTGCATTATGAATTTCCTTTTACCATTTTGACTCTTCAACTCTCGAGACTGCGAGTGCCGATTTTAGCTTAATTAACAGTAACCGTGATTTGGCGCATCCTTAATTATATAATTAATTTATTCGCCATATCGCGACTCAGAGCTTTGAATACAGATTTTTGGGAGAATGATATGCCGATTCGCGATATCGTGATGTGGCGATAATTAAGGCTCAAATTATGGGAAGAAAATCTTAGATTTGGCTATTAATTAATCTTGCTATAATCATGTCGCAACCTCGTGAGTCGGGGTTTTAGGAGCTTTAACTCTATGAAAGAAAGTGCCAAGTGGCAAGGTGCCGAGAACCAAATTTAACCATGGTTAGTTTTTTACCTTTAATCTCTGACCAAGGTTATCACAAAGTTATCGTGTTCTCCCCTATCGGGGCTATAAGAACAAAAACTTGGGTTTGACGAATGCTGAGGCATGAAACCCCGATGACGTCTAATCATGGGTTAAAGGTTTTACCCTAGTTAATGCCTTGGGCAAAAATTAAAAACGAGTTCGCAGTTTCGCGACTCGGGACTTGTGAATTCAAATATTAAAGTATCTGACTTGCGAGACCCCAAAATAAAAACAAAAGAGCGAACATACTTGCGAAAATGGATCTGTTTTAAAATTAGGAAAAGCATTTCTGTTCAGGTGACAAGATTTCACAGTTTTAAGATCTCGGAAGGAAAAAGAAAGTCAACTTAGATTTCAAGTTTCAAAAATTGAAAAAAAAAATTGGAAGGTAAAAAACAAGGGTGCCTCCAACATGTATAACATATCTTTCATTATTTCTATCAGATCTATTCATATCAAACCTTTTCATATCTAGTTGTGCCCTACTTATCAATCTAGGACAAAATTTATCAAACATACCTAAATCCATGTTGTTGAAACAAAAATTTCCACTTATATTACCTTTAATTAAGAACAAAGCTTTCAGATCTTACCTCTTCTCTTCAGATCAGACTTATTTTCTTAACACAAAGCTTCAAAGTCTGTCGAGGTACTGCACACTAAAGAAACGGATCTACGCACAGAGCTTTCAGAGTTCCAAGTCAGATCTTTGCACAAAGCATCTTCTTCCTCAGTTCCCAGCAATCATAGTTTCAGGTCCCGACAACAGAACCATTTGTTGGCACAGGGGAAAACCTAGGGTTCAACGCTCAAGAGTGCACCAACAAAACCCTAACTACCGGCCCTTTCGTAAACATATGCGAAGCAGATGATGTCTCACCCAAGGTAGAGGCAGGGGTGGTTGTAAGACTCCAGTGTCTTTAACCTTATCTGGGACACATATATGTGATTCTAACACTTAACATAGAACTTAGCAGTTAACATTCATCAAGATCCAATTCTTAGTTACAGTGCAGTCAATTCCTACTATCAGCGCAGATAAACCCTAAACTATAGAACATCGCAGTATTCAATCAGATCCAACATCTAGTAGCACTTAGCATAGAGAAACAAATTATATCTATCAGATTCAAGCACTAAACATATTCACATAGGTCATATATAGAATTCATTCACATTATTAGGCACAAAGCAACATCAGATCTATCTATCATTCATCTATATCAAATCACTAATCAAGTAAGCACATAGACACATCAATACATTACACAAAGCAGATCAACACATCATGTACGTGGTTCACCCCCACCATGGGGCTACGTCCACCAACTCTTATCTTCTTTATTATCTTTGTTCAAGCTTCTTACAGGGATAAAACATCAAGATCCTACTCTGCATAGGACAGGAGATCTACATGCACTCCACCAGATCTTCCTTCCCAGAGCTAGATTATAGCACAAAGCCTTCTTACAATTACTTGCACTTAGCCTTGCAAGCCTTACACTGTCTACATAGAGAATTTACAACTATCACTAGCACTTAGCTATTCATCTCCAATCACATAGATTGCACCACTTTCTACATCGACTAGCTACTTATTTATACATTACAAAATCGGGCCTAACCATGGGTAAACCCATGGGTTGACATTCCCATATCGGAACACAATGAAATATAGAAATACACATAAAGATCTAAACTCGTTAGAAAGATCTATCTTGATCCGGATTTATGTAGGAACACAATGAAATACATAAATACACATAAACGCAGAGATGCAGTGGAAATATGACTTCATTTCATTAATAACAAATGACTGAAATATGCTTACACATAGAATGGAAATAAATTAGCTAGGGTGTTGGTAGCTTATCTCTGAGAAGAGATGTGGCGGATACTGGCCTCTCAACTGTGTTACAATGAGGCTCGAAGGCCTATTATTATTGAGAAACAATGGAAAACCCTAAACATCCAAAGACCTAACCCTAGGACATGAAACACCAAGACTATGGGCCCCATTTGGGTAAGTTGTTACATCAACTTCCCGGGGAGGTAACTTTGGCATATGATCTCCATTTGACTCGTTCCATACCTCATTAGAAAGATCTATCCGAGGACTACAACTTTTGGGTGAGAAAAATGATCAACGATCCATGTTTCTCCCCGTTTTCCCAAAAAACATCGTTTAAGGCCTCAAAACAACTCTGAAAGTTCAGGACCCGAAAAACTGCTAAAAATAGTAAACTGTGCAGAAACTGAAAAACTAAAAGAAGAAATGGTGGGGGTCCAATTGAATAGGTGGGTGGCCACTAATATCCACCTGGATCATTCCTCCCCCCTTAGGAAGCAATGGTCCCCATTGTGTTGAGTTCCTCCATGAGATGAGGAAACTTCTACTGAACTTGGTCCCTAGTGAGCCACTTGGCTTGGTGAAGGAGTTGGCCTGCTTTGACAACTCGATATAGTGGTATCCTTTGTTTTCGGGTGTGATTGATCTGTGTATCCATGATCTGATCAGTTATGTCTTGTTCCATGTAGTTTGGATATAACTCTGTTGGTGTGAGTTGTTCTACCATGTCGGATGTGTCTAGTAAAGGTGGAAAGTAGGGCCGAAGGCAGTCCACATTGAACACTGGGTGCAGACCAAGGAATGGTGGAATGCTGAGCTCAAAGGAATTTTCCCCTATAGCCTGGGTGAGGGTGTACGACCCATATCAGAGAGGACGAAGCTTGCAATGGGGTCCAACGAGGTGCTCCTTTTGCAAATGCAGCCACACTTTGTCGCCCACCTCGAAGTTGTGTGGCACCCGATGTTGATCATGTCATTTCTTGTACTTAGCATTGGCTTTGTCCAAGATTTCATGAACCTATTGGCGGATGTGTTGAATGTGCTCAATGAAACTGTTTTCCTTGTCAGCCTCAGACTGGACATGAGTTGAATTTTCTTGAGTAGCCACAAATGGCATGGCTATGTCAATGGGACATCATGGCTAGAATCCCAAGCCCACTTGAAAGGGGCTATGGTTGGTTGAACTATGGAGATCTCAGTTGTAGTTTTGTTGTACATAGGGGAGTCTCTCATCCCATGTGCATGGATGCTTTGAATTGTACATGCACAAAACTTGTATGATCATCCGGTTGACAACCTCTGTCTGGCCATCGGTTTGCAGATGGAAAGCTGTGGACTTGGTGAGCTTGGTGTCCAGCATTGACCAGAGGCTGGACCAAAATGTACTAAGGAACCTACTGTACGGATATGAGATGATAGACTACGAGATCCAAAAGTGTACCCACACTCGTTCAAAGAAGAGTTTAGCAGCGACTTCTACTGTCATATTCTTCTTGTAGGCCATCATAATGTACATCTTCGAGAAACAATCGACGACCACAAAAACATAGTCATTTCCATGCTTAGTAGAAGGAAGGCCCGACATGTAATCCATAGATATGGATTCCCAAGGTCGACTAGGGGTAGGAAGCAAAGTATAGAGACCTTGCTTCTTAATGGTCGGTTTGGAAATGGTGCAAGTAGTGTAGGACTTGATGTACTTCCTGACATCTTGTCAAAGGTTCAGCCAATAGAAATACTTTTGTAGTATTGCCACGGTTTTCTCGACCCCAAAATGCCAAGCGACCCGACTGTAGTAAGCCTCCCAAATCATCTTGGCACACTCACTTGAAGGAACACAAAGGTGTCCCAGGTGACAAAGCAGGGCATCCTGGAGGTGAAAATTGGGAACTTGCTTACCCTCCAAGATTGTATTGTATGTGTGGTCGAATTCTGGATCACTTGTGTAGAGAAGCGGCCAGTCAGAAGTCTCGTGCCCACAAGAGTTGAGCACAGTGGTTAGCACCACGATGGGTGGTCGACTGAGGCAGTCTGCAACATTATTGATGCTACCTTTTTTGTACTTAATGTTCAAATGAAACTGTTGCAGGTATGTGGACCACTTTTGATGGCGATCGTTCTGTAACTTCCCTTGTGTCTGTATGAACTGCAGGGGTCGGTGGTCTGTGTGGATGACCATTTCCTTTCCCAAAATGTAATTCTTCCATTGCCGACAAGCCTGCACAATGGAATACATTTCTTTGTCATAAGTGGGATACTTATGGATTGTGTTGGAAAGTGTCTCACTGTGATATGCCACTGGATTCCCATGTTGAGTAAGGACTGCCCCAATAGCATAGTCAGAGGCATCTGTCTCGATCTCAAATGGTTGTTTCAAGTCTGGTAATGTGAGCACTAGTGCAGAGTAGAGGTGATGCTTCAACTCCCCGAACACCTTCTGTTGAGATTCAGACAAAAATAATTTTGCTTTAGCTCCTCCCTTGGTGACTTGACTCAAGGGCCAAGTGATATGAGAGAATCCCAACACAAACCCGAGGTAGAAATTGGCAAGACCTAAAAAGCTATGGAGATTTGTTAGGGTGGTTGGGGTTGGCCAATCCCGAATGACTTGGATATTTGTTGGATCCACATGTACCCCCTGCTCATCAATAATGTATCCCAGATACTGAACCCGGGTCATGCCAAAAGTGCATTTCTTCAAATTGGCACACAACTTGTGTTGCCGCAGTTTTTGGAGGACCAATCGGATGTGGTGGGGGTGCTCTTCCCAAGTCTGGCTGAAGATCAGAATGCCATCCAAGTACACCACTACAAATGAGTTGGTGAATGGCCGCAGGATGTCATCCATTAGCCTCATGAAGGTTGCAAGGGCATTCATCAACCCAAAAGGCATGACCAACCATTCGAAAAGGCTCTCCTTAGATTTGAATGCAGTCTTCCACACATCAGAGGGTTCAATTGGTACCTGGTGATACCCAGACTTCAAGTCGATCTTGCTAAAATATTTTCCCCCCTTGAGTTGGTCTAGAAGTTCATAAATCCATGGGATCGGGTACCTATTATGGACAACGATCTTGTTCAATGCCCGATAGTCAATGCAGAGTCTCCAAGTCCCATCCTTCTTCTGCGCCAACACGATCGAGCTCCCACAGGGCGATGAACTTGGCCGGATGTGACCTTTCTGGAACAACTCCTAAATCTGCCTCTTGATTTCCTCATTGTCTAGAACAAAGCATCGATATATGGGTCCATTGGGAAGTGGCACACCTGGGGTCAGATCGATGGGGTGCTTGACCTGGCAGTGTAGAGGAACCCCTGTAGGGGAGGTGAATATGTCCTCATACTCCTCCACGACCTTATCCATCTGTTGTTTTCGTGTAGCGGGGCCCTGTCTGGAGGTCATGGCCACAATCTTCCTCTTTCCCTGAGGGTAGATCATCAGGAAAACAAATTTCCTAGTTTTGGAAATGAGCTTACTGCATTGTTTTGTAGTAACCAAAGAGATGGTGGTAGGCGGTGATATCTCCGGTATCCTGTACAACTTATTGCCCAAAGTGATAATAACAACATGAGGCTTGGAATCATACACAACATGTCGCTTCCACAAGTACGGTTGGCCTAATAATACATCAGAAACATCAAGAGGAGCAATTTCACATAATACCTCATCAGTGAAGGGCTTGATGCTGTAGAGAAGGTGACATTGTTGACTAATGTGGAGGTCCCGTCCTTGGTGCAACCACCTGATGGTGTATGGTTGTGGGTGTGCTATGGTCGGAAAGCCCAACCACTTCATGACCTCTATCGATATGAGGTTCTTCTGGCTCCCACTATCGACAATGACCTGCAACGGGGAACCCTTTACCCACATCTTGGAATGGAAGAGATGCTCCGCCTCCTCTGGATCTTCTGGTTCCTCCTTGGCAGCATATCGGTATGCCATACTCAGCGAGGAGATGTTGATGAACTATGTTTCCTCTTGAATGTATATATGAATAAAACTGTGGTATTTTAACACCAAATGTTTCTATGAATCTTTGATACCCAACTTTGTGCCTAGGGTATGAAACAAATTCGTCATCTCATGCACATCTTGGTCCCTTTGTTGCTGTAGCGTAGTCCATTATATGTATTTGTCCTCATAGCTCCCTACAGGATAATATTGTTCCTTGATGGCATCTCAGAAAGAATTCCAAGTGGGTGCGACCGAGAACAGAGAGGGTTCTCCCTCGTCCTGTTGCTTTGAGTAGGTTTCCCACCAGTCCTTGACGTGGGGGGCGACTTTGAGGAGTGCGAAAATAATATTTTCTCGGTCGGAAAATTCATGAACCGAGAAATATCCTTCTAACAGATTCAACCATCTATCTATGGCATCTGCATCTATTTGTCCCTCAAATATGGGAATGTCAAAGTTTACTTGTACCTTAAACGGAGTGGCACCTCCAGAGTGGCTGTTGGATGTCGATGCGCCGCTAGTGGGAATCCGTTGAAGAATCTGGGCAAAGTTGTCCATCATCGCGTTCCTTTGTTTCTCGAGGGCCTCCTTGAGCAAAATTTTGATAAGATATCCTACTCCCTCATCTTTCTTTTCTTCCCCCATGGGAAGTCATTGGGGTTTGCGAGGCTGATCTTGCAAAGGTTCAACCAGATCGAGCCCCAACTCCTTATACCCCGACCTCGTTGGGGACATGCAATGAAGGATCGAGAATGAGCAGACCGCTCTGATACCATTGATCTGGATTTATGTAGGAATACAATGAAATACATAAATACACATAAACACAGAAATGTAGTGGAAATAAGACTTCATTTCATTAATAACAAATGACTAAAATATGCTTACATATAGAATGGAAATAAACTAGCTAGGGCGCTGGTAGCTTATCTCTGAGAAGAGATGTGGCGGCTACTGGCCTCTCAACTATGTTACAATGAGGCTCGAAGGCCTATTATTATTGAGAAATAATGGAAAACCCTAAACATCCAAAGACCTAACCCTAGGAGATGAAACGCCAAGACTATGGGCCCTGTTTGGGTAAGTTGGTACATCAACTTCCTGGGGACATAACTTTGGCATACGATCTTTGTTTGACACGTTCCATACCTCGTTATAAATATCTATCTGAGGACTACAATTTTTCAGTGAGAAACATGATAAATGATCCATTTTGCTCCCTCTTTTCCCAAAAAACATCGTTTAAGGCCTCATAACGGCTCTGGAAGTTCAAGACCCGAAAAACTGCTAAAAATAGTAAATTGTGCGGAAATTGAAAAACTGAAAGAAGCAATGGTGGGGGTCCAAGTGGAATAGGTGGGTGGGCACCAATATCCACTTGGATTAGTTACATTATCCCAAAACCCAAAAATCCCTAAAAAGGGGCCGAGATCCTGCAATCTCCACTTCGAATTGAGCTCTGCCTTCGACAACCTCTCAAAGTCCCAAAAATAGGTCACACATGACCAAGGATCCTCAAAACTTGTTCAAGAGCCAATAGGCCCCCAACACTCACCTGTGCCTCTCCCAAGTCACTCTTATCTGGCTAATTCTGCCTCAAAATCCTCGAGCTTGGCTTGAGTTGCTTCAACTTGTTGTTGTACCATGGCCTCCTGTTCAACGAACTCTTGGATGACTGCTTCGTTGACAGGGCCTTGTAAACGTTGTTCGGCTGCAGTGATGACTTTCTCCAGTTCTACTCGTCGAACTTCGATCTCCGCGAACAGTTGGGAATTCTCATCCTGTATAGGTTGGAGCCTCTAAGTCACTTCCATGAACTTGCTATGAATGGTATGGATCTTTTGCTGGGCAGTGTGTTTCTCTTGGGATCACTTCATCCTTTCAAGAACCGATAGGGGATTCAACTATGCCTGTATTGTTTATGCTTGATACTTCGCCTCTTGGATCTGCAACTCTAGTGCCTTCAGCTCTGGATTCTCAGTGATTTGCTCAAACGTCTGGACACTGCAATCACTCATTTTCTTGCATTCCATGGCAAGGGATTTTATTCTCTCAACTGCGCTCCGAGAAGTTTCTTCTCTTTGATCCCTTACATCTTGTAGACTCTCAGGCACTATGCAGAGCTCTAGGTCTATTATTCTTTGTTGTAGCTACTAGATAGATTCTGTGAGCTTCTCGACTTGATGCATGACTCGATCTTCTGCCTTTATCTCTAATCCTATCACAGAGAGGAGTTCTCTATTGACTAATTCTCTTATTTCATGTTTCTCTACGAGCAACTGTTCTTTTTCTTGTTGCATCTGTGTTTTCTCCTCTTTAAAATTTGCCTGGAGAGCAACCTTCTCCTGTTGTGCTCAAAATGTGCATATCCCCTTTGGGAGGTACACAGTAACCATGGTGTACTCAAACTCTCTTGGCACACTATCACAACTCACCTCGGTGGCTAGTAGCGGGATGTAGTCGGGAAATATGGTCGGGATCAACTTTGCATTGCCTAGGTCATCCTTGTTCTTGGTTCTCGTTTCTGTGACGACTTGGGATGTCCCGGCTCCACAGGCAGTCGACGGAGAGGCTTGCACTCCTCTCATCGAAGATTCTTGAATACTTCCAGACATTATTTTCTCGGCCATGAGATCAATGATAACTTCTTTGATGGCGGTCTAATGGTTATACTATTTCTAACAACTATATTGCTTCACCACGGTGAAGTGCCATGTGGTGCTATTATGATATCCCAATGAAGCTCCAATTTTGTAATATTTCCCTCTGCGAAGTTCCCTCTAGAACCTTCTGTAACATTTCAATCTTGGCATTCTTCTTGTTGATCTTTCTATCCTTTCTCCCAGTGAGCTTTGTCTCTGTATTCCTCTTTCCATTCTGATTTTTATCTTCTTTTGGCATAGTAACTTCACACTGTTAAGATTCTTTCAGGGGAAATACTTCTTCTTTATCTGGGGTAGGTTCTTTAGTATTATTTGAGTCTCCTTGTGTTCTGGAAACTTCGACATCCAGGTCTCTGGTGTTAAATAGCTTCTATTTTTTCTCCTGTTCTTCGATCAAGTGTGTGATTCTCCTAGTCATGAAATCTTTCAACTCTTGCTTCTTCTGCTCTAAGACTTCTTCTTCTTTCCTTCTGGCCTGGTCTCTTTCAATCCAAGGTTTTCCCCATAACATAGAAAATGGAGCATTGTTCTCAATAAATATAACAACTTCAAATTATTCATCTATCGAAGTTCCCTTGGTACTCATAGATATCTGGGTGAGCTTTCCACATGGATTTATCATCTTTCCTCTGAATAGGCCTATTCCTCCCAATGAAGGAATCATACCAGGCTTCCCTAAAGTTTCCCAAGTTCTTTATATCTTAATATTCACCTGTGTTTCCCCATCCAGAACACAGTCAATGTCGAAGTCTCCTATTCTTCATTCTATGCATTCCTTTTCTTTGAAGATCTCTGATAAGATGACATGTCGGTGGTCATTCAGGGTTTTTTTCATCTGTAGCAATAATTTCTCTAATTCTTTCTGGGGTTATTCCATGGTTTCAATTGCTTGACCTCTGTCATGGTCTTCTTGACTCATATTCATTTTTTCAAGCTTGGAAATCAGTCTAGGGAAATATAAAACTTCATGGTCCATAGCTTTACAACAAAGACAACTAGGTCTTCTACCAAGACAATCCTTAGCAATATGTCCCGGTCTTCTACAACTGTAACAAAGAGTTAATCATTTCTTTCTTTTAAATGATCCCCAACCTTTCCTGTACTGCACGCTAGGATTATAGTAGCTAACCTACAACAACTTCTTTCTAGGATCATGCATCCATTTGTTAGTCCAAACATTCTCTCTATGCATAGGTATAACATATATTTCATTATTTCTATCAGATCTATTCATATCAAACCTTTTCATATCTAGTTGTGCCCTACTTTTCAATCTAGGACAAAATTTATCAAACATACCTAAATCCATGTTGTTGAAACAAAAAATTCCACTTATCTTACCTTTAACGAAGCACAAAGATTTTAGATCTTACCTCTTCTTTTCAGATCAAACTTCTTTTCTTAGCACAAAGCTTCAAATTCGGTCAGGGTACTGCTCATTAAAGCAACATATCTATGCATAGAGCTTTCACAGTTCCAGGTCAGATCTTCTCACAAAGCTTCTTCTTCCTCAATTCCCAACAATCACAGTTTCAGGTCCCAACAACGGAACCATTTTTTGGCATAGGGGTAGACCCAAGGTTCAATGCTCAAGAGTGCACCAACAAAACCCTAACTATCGAAACTTTCGACAACACCTACGAAGCAGATGAAGTCTCACTCGAGGTAGAGGCAGGGGTGGTTGTAGGACTCCAATGTCTGCAACCTTAGCTGGGAAGAAGATCTGTGATTCTAACACTTAACAGAGAACTTAGTAGTTAACATTCATCAAGATCCAGTTCTTAGTTACATCGCAGTCAATTCCTACTATCAGCGTAGATAAACCCTAAACTACAGAACATCGGAGTATTCAATTAGATCCAGCATCTAGTAGAACTTAGCATAGAGAAACATATCAGATCTATCATATTCAAGAACTAAACATATTCACATAGGTCAAATATAGCATTCATTCACATTATTAGGCACAGAGCAACATCAGATCTATCTATCATTCATCTATATCAAAGCACTAAGCAAGTAAGCACATAGACACATCAATACATCACACAAAGTAGAGAAACACAACATGTATGTGGTTCACCCACACCCTGGGGATACGTCCACCAACTCTTCTCTTCTTTATTATCTTCGTTCAAGCTTCTTATAGGCACAAAGCATCAAGATCCTACTCCGCATAGGATAGGAGATCTGTGTGCACTCCACCAGATCCTCCCTACCTGAGCTAGATTACATCACAAAGCCTTCTTACAATTACTTGCACTTAGCCTTGCAAGCCTTACACTGTCTGCATAGAGCATTTACAAATATCACTAGCACTTAGCTATTCATCTCCAATCACATAGATTGCACCACTTTCTACATCAACTAGATACTTATTTATAAATTACAAAATCGGGCCTAACCATGGGTAAACCCATGGGACGACATTTGCATACCCATTACATTATCCCAAAACCCAAAAATCCCTAAAAAGGACCCGAAATCCCACGATCTCCGCTTCGACTTGTGCTCCGCCTTTGACAACCTGTCGAAGTCTCAAAAATAGGTCACACATGACCAATGATCCTCAAAACTTGGTCAAGGGAGAAAATGCCATAGTGCAAGTGACATTGTCAGCTGACGTGGATGTCTCATCCCTAGCTGAGCCAACTGATGGTGCATGGTTGAGTATTTTGCGTCATTGTTAGTTTCAACCTCTTGATGACCTCTACTAAAATTAGGTTCTTCTGGCTACCACTATCAACAATGAAATGGAGAGGATTCCCCTTCACCCACATATGTGAGTGGAAGAGGCACTCCCCTTATTCAATCTCCTTTCGTTCCTCTATCTAGACTTTCATGGTGGTGTTATAGTCCAAAATGCCACCACTATGCATTTTTTATTATGGTCTATCCATTTACACACTTGCAAATCACTTTTGTTGGAGTTCCTTATCAAAATATCTCATTTTTCAAGGTGTTCACGCCCTGATCTACATGCAGCTCGTGTACATACACTACCTGATACATAGAAAACCTATATATACACTTGACCTGATCATTGACAACGCATGTTTACTCACAAAAAGTTGTAAAAAATAAAAATTCCGCGCTCTTTGACGGGTTTACGGGATATTTTGGGTTGCATAACCATTCTGACCTCCTATAGCCCTTCTCATAACCAAATAACCATCAAATGTCCATATAAAAAGGGTCCTAGGGGGGTCATTTGAGATAACTTTGGAAGAAGCAAAGAAACTATGCCCAAATTTCTCCTTCTTTATCTCTAAGCTTATGCATCAAGTTCTGAGTATCCATCCTCAACAATGTCATTCTCCCATACTCTTTATGCAATCCATAAAACCCCTTAGTTTTAAATGTTGATTGTGAGGATTTCCTAGTGATTGTGGGATTAATGAACTTGGACTCTTATTGGAGGAACCCAAGAGAGGTTCATAGAGTGGTGTGGACATTAAATATCCTGGTTGTAATCTTCCTTATATGTTATCAATAAAAGAGAGCTTTCCTTTCCCAATTCATACTTCTATGTTCTTGTAAATAATTTTGAATGTTTACAGCTTATTTCATGAGAAATAGTACATGTTTATGTAAATAATGATTGCATATATTCTCTTGTAGATTGATTTGTGTGTTGCTTCAAGTCATCTTTGGGAGGAGATCTACAACTTAGGAGCAAGTAGAAGATAAGGGGGATCTACTACGAACGAAAGGATACAAGGTATCATTCTTCATATTTTTCCTATTTCCCTTGCTTAAAAACAATCATTAGGGTTTGTGAGATTGGGTAAGAATAGGTCAGTTTTTATCTTTTAAGGAGTCATCACTCTGCCTAGCCATTAGACCCTCCCTAGGGGTATTTTTTTCCCAAAGTAGGTGGCGATAGTGACACTGGGTTCTGCGTTAGTGATCCATTTTCCCTTATCTAGTTCCAAATCAAAGTATGATTTGGCATCTGACTTTGAGGATTTCATCTCATCCAAGAACAATTTTTTGGAGGGACATTTATCAGTGTTGTGCCAAGGGATTTTGTGGGACTCACACCACTTTCCAATGTTCTTCTATGACTTCCTGTTACCCTTCTTTTCTTGTGTCTTGGATTGGTTGTCTTGAGGCTTGCCATATTTTCTTTGTCCTTTTATCTAGGAGTTAGGACCACCTTTATTGTGCTTCTACTGTGATGCTTACAGAAATGAATTCCTTCTTATTCTTTTTCTTTAACTTTTTCTAGATCTTGAAAACATATCAATAAGTGGCTCCCAATGAGGAGATGTCCAGGAGATCCATATATATTTGGATGTACCTATGTAGGCCACTACGATACTTCATGACTAGGTGCCGCTCTAAGTCTTTAATACCCAACTTTTTGCACAAGGTATGGAATATGTTGGTGCGCTTTGACATCCTCTAGTCTCTCTCCTGATGTAGAATTGTACATGTCATGTATTAGTTATCATAGTTTCAAACAGGGTAGTATTTTTCCTTGAGGGCATAAACAAAATTTTCCCAAGTGGGTCCTGGATCAAAATTTGTAGATTCATCTTCAACATGTTGATGGAAGCAACTTCTTCTTCCCATGTGAAAGTTTAATAAGGAAGAAAACTACAAGTTTTATGGGAAGGAGTCACATTCTTTCCATCATCTACATGTAAATTATGAACATCTTGTACCTTATTAAGCTTTGGCCATGCAGAATTAATTTGAAAAATATCATAAATAACCACATACATAGCACAACCATAAAAAATATCATTGTACAAAGAATAATAAGTAGTATAGGTGAGATAATGAAATGCCTCTCAGTAAAAGAAAAAGAAATATCCTTGAAGGGCATCTTTTCTTCCATAGGCACCTTCAAGATTAGTTTTAATTGTGAATTTGCAAGTACCACACAAGGAATTATTTCACAATCAAAATCTTCTTCCTTCACATTACTCTTCTCTTTTGAGAAATATGCAAATTGTTGTGTTGAAAGTGTTATGCATTGTGTATTTATATATTCCTCTTTAGTTAACTTATCAACATTTCTTTTTCTCTTCAAAATTGTTTACATACATAGTATCTTAAAAAACATACGCATTGTTAATAGATGGGAGAAAAACAAAAAAAAAATTAGAATGAGAAAGATCAAATATTGACTTGATAACTATAGGAGCACATTCTTGAATTTTCTCAGCTAAACTAATAGAAACTATTTCAATACCACAATCATGATCAATTAATATTGATTCAATTTCTTTAATTTCTAAGGTAACTATCATATTTTCAAGAACATGAGAGCTATCTTCATTTCTGTGGAAAGTTTCCTCCTGCATTTCCTTTGATGACAAATATAAAGTATAATAATGAGAGCCTGACATAACCACCAATTGAATCCAAAATGAATCATCATCAAAAGGATTTTTTGAGAGCCTAACATAACCACCAGTTGAATCCAAAATGAATCATTATCAAAAGGATTTTTTTCCTTCTTTTGTTCTTTCAAACCAACCTCATAAATGCTTGAGCTTGGATTATCTGTATAAGAGGTCTCTTTTTCATCAAGAGGAAATGTAGGTGGAGTAACATGATCAGAGGTAACATGCACTTCTTTTGAAATAACATGTTCTCCCTTATTCATATCCCTAAAAGTGAAGAAATGCCCCAGTGTATGTTTTTCAACCACAATAGTTGTATCATTGGGTTTTTAATCTGAATCGAAATAAACATGTAAATTAGCATCAAGACATGATTCAAATTCATCACTTGTTGACTAGTCTTACTCATTTTAAAGGGAGAGAAGATATAGATACCATTCAATGATTTTATTTATAGAGGGATTATAATCCAAAGTAAATCTATGGCAAGTATGAGAAAATATTAAAACAAAGTCTTCCATTGATTCACCTTGTTTTCATCCAAGAGATTCTATTTCACTATATAAATCATCAAAATCATACCAAATGTTATGCAAAAATTGTTTCCATGTATGAATATAGGCATTCAATAAAGTCTCACAACATTTTTCAGCCTCGCCTTTGAAAGTAAGGAAAAATAATATGCACACAACTACATCATTTATAATATCACGAGAAAAATTATTATGCAGGAATTGAATGACATGTTCACGTGTAGATACATCTCCTTCACCATAAAAATAAATTGTTGACAAGTGTAAGACTGTATTTTAGGAGTTATAATTGATAATGGACAATAAAAACATATCCATACAAGGATTTGAGTACGATCCTTTAATAATTATAATCATTAAAACAAATGGCTCCACAGGGTCAACTTGTCGTCTGCCCTCCTTGTGGTGCCATTGTTTTCACGAGTAAAAATGACCTATGTTAATAAGAGGAGAATTTCTTGATGGTAGGTCCCAATTAGACCCACTCTCATTTGGTATGGAAATATCCTCCAGTATGTGGGCCCGAGTGCCACCAATTAAATAGATTTCTCCCGAAAAGGAGACTTACTCATTTAATATCCTATAAATACTAAATGCATTCCTAATCTATTATGCAAATGAAATCCTTTTCTAACCTATGTCTATTCCCAGCCTAACAGTAGCAACAAGTAATTTCATGTTGGAGTTACTTCACACACACCTAGGATTTCATTTTCCTAAGGTTTTCCCTATGTTATGAGTCATTATTCAGTCTCCTATATTTTAGGAAGAATATTCCTCTAGGAGAATATTTTCTTCAGCTCACACTTCAGTTTGATCAGTTGAGTGGAGTTTAGATGCCTCATTGTAATTATCACCATGCAACATTGGGATCATCAAAAAATAATGCACATTTTCCTTGGTATCATCACCAAACTAGCGCATTACTCATGATTCCCTGATATCCTCCTCATTGAAGACTGATAGACTAGTTAACTCATCTAGGTGGCAGTTCACTTTCGTAACTACCCGAGAGACTAGACTAGGTGGAAGTCTACTCCTATAACTACTGGTGTGTGTCCATATCACTCTATACCATCATGTGTAAATTATCATTCATTCATTTTGGTTAATGAGAATTCTTCCATTCTTTCTCTCCTACTTCTCTTTTCTTCTATTTTCTCTGCAACTGTGTATGTCAATTCCTAGCTAGATCTATTATGTGCAATTTCAACACATTTACATGGTATCAGAGCGGACAGACTACTAGGGAAAATACACACCAAATTATTTTTGCAGGTACCAAAGATTGAAGACAACGAAAAAATGGAATTTCCAAAAGAATTCATTTTTACACCTTACAATTTCTTTGCATGGAAGGAGAAGATGATAATGATTATTCGAAGAAAATGATTGTACAGGTTAATCATGAACACATAGACAGAACCAACATCATCCATATAAAAATCCAAGTATCTAAATCGAATGGATGAAGCATTCAGAACAATTTGTAGTCTCATTTCTCCTAAACTCCCCGTTCACATATCCTCCTGTAAAACCCCCAATGAATCCTGGACCACCATGAAAGGTGTTTTTGTAAAATAGGATGAGATGAGGGGACACATTCTAGAGGTGGAATTTCTCACATTGGATCCAAAAACCTTCAACAATCTCCAAGAGTTCTTTACCAAATATAAGGATTTGTTGTCGCAACTCAAGGCTTGGGGGGTTGATAAATCTAAAGAGAAGAAGCAAATGGTTCTCACCATACTCTCCAAAATTGGTCAAGAATACTCAGTGTTTGTATCTACATTTCATTCAGTTGAATTCACCTTTGGAGCCACCTGGAAGATTCCCTCTCTTGAGGACTTTATTGAGGCTCTGACACAAGAGAAGAACAAGCTCATCAACATGGGAAAAATCAAAGGCCCAAAGGTGCATGCACTTACTGTGCAATATGGAAGTGATCATCAATATCAGAAATATAAATACAAATAAAAAAGGAAAGAACATGCAAATCCAAAGCAGGAAGGGTACTCAAAACCCTTCAATGATGCCTCTGGATCCAAAGGTGGAAAGGGAAGAAAAGGGGAGAAATGCACTTACTTCCATAAATGATTCCATCCATAATATGAATGTATGTAGAAAAAAATAGTTATAATGACCCAAATACTTCAGCAAAACAACCTTGTAGATTTCATTCCCAAGGGTGCCAAGAAGAAGAAGCCAAAAGATCAGAATCCCAAGAAAGGAAATTCTAGCCATGCTTTCATTGCCATCAACTCCTCTCCCGATGCTTGGATCATATATTCAGGTGCATCACACCACATGGCTTCCAAAAAAGAATTATATTCTTCATTGGATGCATGCAAAGGTCCTCCTATTCTGATGGGGGACAACTCTCCAGTCGAGGTCACTGACAAAGGAATAATTGAACTCATAAACGAAAGCTTTGAGAATGTGTTGCATGTTCCCAAACTTTTCATCAATATTCTCTCCATATATTAGATGAAAAAATCTGGCACCAGAAAGGGAGTCATATTCACACCTGATGTAGTGGATATCTATGACATGCAAACCATTTCCAGGGTTTCTACCAGTGAGGTAAATCATCAAACTAGACTCTACACATTTTCTGAATTTATTGAAATAGATTCTGCATTACTTCTTACCCATGCTAATGAAAGTAGTAGGATATGGCACGAAAGGTTTGAGCATTTAAATTTCAGATATATATAACAAATTATCAAGTAGGGAATGGTTGATGGTCTATCCGACATCCACTTCTCCAAAGGAATTTGTGAGGGATATGTTCTTGGAAAACACCCTCAAGACAAAGGAAAGACTCAAAAGGTTTCCTCTCCTTTAGATATGATCCATAGTGACCTCATGGGCCCTTTTCCACATCCATAAATCAGTAAATAAATGTACGCTCTCATGCTTCACATGGATTTACTTTCTCAGGAAAATATCAGAGGTCTTTCAACACCTCAAAGATTTCAAATCCCTTGTTGAGACACAATCAAGAAATAAAATCAAGGTCCTCCAAACAGATAACGGGGGAGAGTATGTCAACCATGAAATAAAAAATACTTTTCATGAGGTAGGAATTCAGTTACAATACACGGTTCCCTATACTCCACAACACAACAAAGTTGTTGAGTGGAAAAATAGATCTCTAAAAGAGATGACATCTTGCATGCTACATGCAAAGTCACTTCCACAAATATTATGGGCTGAAGAACTTAATTGTGAAACATACATACAAAACATATATCCCCATATATATTTCAAGGATAAGACCCCCTACGAGGCTTGTAGCGGCCTCAAACATGAAGTGACCCACTTTCATATTTTCATTTCATGTGCATGGGCCAAGATTCCCTCTGAGAAGAGGAAGGAACTTGATCCAAAAAGCATAGAGTGTATCTTTGTTGGATACCTCAAAGGTGTGAAAGGATACACACTCATTGATATTTCCTCAGACCAGCTCATCATTGAGCGTAGTGTCCAATTCGAGGAAAGTGTCTGACATGTACCTCAACAGCTGCATGCAGACATTTTTTTTCTTCCACCTGTAAGAGATGATGAGCATGCACATGATGAGTCTTCTTCAGATGAGAGTTCTGATTCTTAGGATTCATATGATCCAAATATAGAGTCAGTATAGTTTTATGCAAAGTCAGTGAATCCAAATGCAGATGCAGAGCCAGAGAAGATGCCCAAGTGGGCCCATACTACTCTTTAGGATGTAGGGGATCTTGTTGGTGATCCAACTCATACTAGGAGGACTCGTCCTAATTTCGAGGAGCCTCCTCTTGCACTCGCTTCCATTGAACCGATGCCTCTCAGGCATCTTTTCTTGGTTCATTCTTCAGATCCATAGTCTTATGGCAAGGCTGCTGGAAATCCATTTTGGGAATCCACCATGCAGGAGGAGTACAACTCCCTCCTTGAGAACTAGACTTGGGATATTTTTCCCCTTCCTTCAGGAAGGAAACTTTTTAGGTGCAGATGGGTCTACATGAAGTAGAGCACAATGGATGGACATATTAGCAAATACAAAGCCATGCTAGTTTCCAAAGGCTTTCAGCAGGTGCATGGCATTGACTATGATGAGACCTTCACTCCAGTAGCAAAGATGGATTCCATATGTTTGGCACTTACCATTGCATCAACCAAAGGATGGGAATTCCATCATTGGACATGAATAATGCACTTATTCATGGAGATATCTCTTAGGATATCTATATGGAGCAGCCCTAGGGATTTATTTAGGATTCATCTTTGGTCTGTCGACTAAAGAAGTCTATTTATGGCCTCAAGTAGGCTGCGAGGGTATGGTATGCCAAGATGGACTGTTACCCGCTGTCACAGAACTTTGTACGTTCTAAATCAGACCCAAATGTTTACATGCTTAGGATGACTGATTCACTTCTACTCCTAGTTTTGTATGTTGATGATTTGTTGATCATCGGTTGCTCGAATTCAATGATTATTGCAGTCAAGAGGATTCTACATGATAGGTTCTTAATGACATACATGGGTCAACTACATTTATTCCTTGGACTCGAGGTCAGTCAGGATGCATCAGGCATCAAATCATCTCAGGCCAGGTATGCATGAGATCTCCTTGAGAGATTTCACATGAGAAACTACAGGTCTGCCCCGACTCCTTTCCTATCAGGATTCAGAATTGAGGATGGCGGGAACACTCCACTGGTTGACAACACATTGTACAAACAACAATTGGGGAGCTTATTGTATCTCACACACTCCATAATAGACCCCTCCTATGTAGTTGAAGTAGTCTCCAAGTTCATGTAGGAGTCGCATGAGCTACATTGAAATGTTGCAAAGAGTATCCTTCGATACATATAGGGAACCATCACCTGTGGGATTCACTATTCAATAGAGTCTACATTAGACCTCATCGGGTTCATTGATTCTGACTGGGATGGAAATAGCATTGATTGCAAGTCCACATTTGGTTACTCACTCAGTCTTGGTTCCGAGCCTATCTGTTGGTTAAGCAAGAAGCAAGATGCTATTTCTCTATCCCTAGATGAGGCATAGTACATAGGGGTTGTTAACAGAACCATTTAGGCTATGTGGCTACAACATTTTCTCACTGAGTTGGGAATCCAGTTTCATTGGCCGATCATCATCTAGTGTGACAACCAGAGCACTCTGAAGTTCTGCAAAGATCCAGTTCAGAGGCAGCAGACGAAGCACATCAAGATCCACATGCACTACATCTGAGACTTAGTACATGAGGGGATCATAGACCTGCAGTTCTATCCTTTAGAAGAATAGACTGTAGGCATATTCACCAAGACCTTCACTGAGAAGAAGCTCCATTCTCCGCGTAGTCGTCTTGGAGTGAAGGACACAGTTGCCTAGCAACTGCCAGTTCTTCTTTTTACATACAATGTACTTTGAGGGGGGGGCGGGGGGTTTCCCATGAGGTTTTCCCTCTTTCCTCGTTTATTTAAGTGTATCTTTTGTATTTGGTTACCTAACATGGCCTCGTTGTCTGAACCCATTCTTTATTTTCACCATAGTGATGTTCAGGGGGGGTGTTGGAGTTACTTCACACACACCTATGATTTCTATTTCCTAAGTTTTTCCCTATGTTTATTAGTCATTATTCAATATCCTATATTTTAGGAAGAATACTCCTATAGGAGAATATTCTCTTCGGTTCACACTTCAGTTTGATCAATTGAGTGGAGTCTAGATTCCACATTGGAATTATCACCATACAACATTGGGCTCATCACCAACTAATGCGCATTTTCCTTGGGATCATCACCAGACTAGTGCATTACTCATGATTCCCTGATCTCGTCCTCATTGCACTCTATTTCAGTCAGTTAACTGAAAACTCATAGACTAGTTAACTCAACTAGGTGGCAGTTCACTCCCGTAATTGCCTGAGAGACTAGACTAGGTGGCAATTTACTCCTGTAACTATTGGTGTGTGTCCATATCATTCTAGACCACCACTATGGTGCATTGGCTTCTCCTCCATTGTCCATTGGTTGATTTATACAGAGTATATCATGTGTAAATTATCATTCATTCATTTTGGTTAATGAGAATTATTTCATTCTTTCTCTCATGCTTCTCTTTTATTCTATTTTCTCTACAACTGTGTATGTCAATTCCCAGCTATATCTACTATGTGCAGGATCAACACATTTACATTGCATGCATAAAGCTTAATTATTGGAAATAGGAAATAATTCACATTCCACGGCATAAACCTTACTAGAATATTCAATTCACATAAATGATACTGAGTATGTTCCTATTGTCACATTCATAACCAATTAATAATATTTTACTTACGTAAATAATTGACAGAAATGAATAATTGCATGAATTAGTAAAATATAAACAATTGGGAAAAAATGTACAATAACATCAAATGGTCATGAATCAACTTCTCCTTGTATTCATCCTTTGGAAATAATTCCTCAGAAAAAGGTCCAAGTAAAAGATCCAAAATAATGCAATCCTTTATTCACCTTGATAAAATATACATGCCCAATTTTGAGATTTTCCAACCACACATCCCCTAATAAAGAGTCCACTTTTATAATAAATCCTGGTACTATTTTCCTCTTCTTTGTTTGTTTCATAGTTACA
This sequence comes from Picea engelmannii, assembly GCA_009831015.1. NCBI lineage: Eukaryota > Viridiplantae > Streptophyta > Pinopsida > Pinales > Pinaceae > Picea > Picea engelmannii. Next base: position 11,080 of record ML793982.1, on the reverse strand, counting down.
CCTGTTACTTATCTCCAACTTAAAGTCCCATACTCATTTAAAAAAATAGATGAAGAATAAAACCAATAAAGTATAACTTGGGAACATGCATATTCACATGCTCTATATTTAGGTGATTTGTTTTTATTCCTTTTTCTCCTTTAATGCATATAACAAATTTCCATTTCTTTTGCTTAACTATCTCCATTATTTTTTGGTTTTCTTGATCTCTTCATGTGAAACCATGTAGAATTTAAAAGAAATAATTATATATATATATATATATATGAAATTGGAATATTCCCCTGTAATTTAATTATCTAGTCATCTAATCTAAGGAATCTTCTTCATGTTGGCATCTCTTCATGTCCCAACTTAAAATATGGCTACAAGAAAAAGAAAAAAATTGCAAGAAGATAGAAGATGAAATAGTTTCCTTAAAAAAGGAACTCGAGAAAACTATTGATTAATTGGATAGAAGATTGAAGTTTGGAAAGTGTACTGAAATACTACATAACATTCTCAGTTGCAAAAGGTCACCATTCATCAAAATAGGTCTTGTCTATGACGAAAAATGTCAAAAGACCCCCAAGGGAGATGCAAGCACTAAGGTCACGAAGCCATCAAAAAAATAAAATTAAGAAAAAGATAAAAGATATGCCAATATTCTCAAAGGATCCATCAACAATAACATTAGTAGCAGGAAAGAAAATGTTTACCAACAAAAATCCGATTCTACCCAGAAGAATGAGTTTAGAAGAGTTGTTCCACCAAGAAGACCTTTCACAAACCGATACCAAAATCTTTGTCTTGGCTATTTTTTTTCTTGCAATAACATTGGTCATAAAGAAATAGATTACAAAGCTTATGCAAGAAGTGATCGTGTGTGAGATATAAATAGAGGTTCTTGTAAAACCACAAGGAATGATTATGTAAGAAACAAAACCTGAATTTATCATGGGTTTGTTGATAGAAGCTATAATTCATTTTCTCCCCTACTTGATTACAATGATGAATGTTATAACTACAATAAAAATGGGCACATAGAATGTGACTGTAGAAGCAACATAATAAATAAGGAAGAATATGTTCTTGCCAAACATAACGAAGAATACATAAAGGTGTGGAAAAGGAAGCAAGAAAAACAAAAGAAAGAAGAATGTGGACTTGCACTTTCTACTAAAAATGAAGGGAACCAATGGTACATCGATAGTGGATGTTCAAAACACATGAAAAAGGACGAGACAAAATTTCTCACCTTGAAGGAAGAAAAGGGAGGCATGCTTACTTTTGGAGATAATGGCTCTACAAGGATAGTTGGAAAAGGTATTGTTAGTATTGATAATGGAAAAATTAAGACACAAAATTCCATGTATGTTGAAGGGTTAAAGAACAATCTTTTAAATGTCAGTCAAATGTGTGATCAAGGCTACAAACTCATATTTCATTCTAAAGGGTGTGAGATAAGGAAATAAACTTTAGAAATATTGGTGGAAAATGTAATTAAAACCTCAAGAAATGTATACATACTCGATGAAGTGAAATAAGAAAAGTGTTGTATGGAATATAAGTTGAAAGTGATATCCCTCTCATCTCATCAGTAAAGGGAATCACAAGCTTAGGGGGAGCAGCCCTTTTCCATTGATGTCAAAGGGGGAGAAGTTGTAGATAGAGGAATAATTGCAGAAACAAGGAAAGTTGCAAACATGGGGAGTATCAAAATTGACTAAGTCTTTCCATCAATGACAAAGGGGATATTGTTAGAAATATTGTTTTAATTGATGTCAAAGATAGAAGGATCCTACAAGATGTCCAATATAAAGAACCTTCTTGACTTTTGTCATCTAAACTAACAGAAACTATTTCAATACCACAACCATGATCAAGAAAGATTGATTCAATTTCTTTAATTTTTGAGGCAACTGTCAGATTTTCAGGAACATGAGAGATATCTTCATTTCTATGAAAAGTTTCCTCCCATATTTCCTTTGATGAAAAATATAAAGTAGAGCAATGAGATCCTGACATAACCACTAGTTGAATCCAAAATGACTCATTATCAAAATGAATTTCTTCCTTCTTTTGTTCTTTCAAACCAACCTCATAAATGATTGAGCTTGAATTCTTTGCATAAGAGGTATCTTTTTCATGAAGAGGAAATGTAGGTGGAGTAAGATGATCAAAGGTAACATGAAATTCTTCTTAAATAACATGTTCTCCTTGATTCATATCCCTGAAAGTGAAGAAAGACCCCAGCATATGTTGTTCAACTACAACAATTGTATCCTTGGGATTTCCACATGAATCCAAATCAGCATGTATATTACCATCAAGCATGATTTAGATTCATCACTTGTTGATCAATATTGCTCATTTGAAAGGGAGAGAAGATGTAGATACCATTCAATGATTTCCCCTATAGAGGGCTTATCATTCAAAGTAAATCTATGACAAGTATGATAAAATCTTAAAGTAATGTTTTCTACTGATTCACCTTGTTTTCTTCTAAGAGATTCTATTTCACTATACAAATCATCATAATCTTACTTCTCAAAAGAAAACCAGATGTCATGCAAAAATTGTTTCCAAGTGTGAATAGAGGCGGTTATTAAAGTCTCAGGCCATTTTTCAACCCAACCTTTGAAAGTAAGGACAAATAATCTACACACAACTCCATCATTCACAATATCATGAGAAAAACTAATATGTAGGAATTGAATGACATGTTCACCTGAAGCGACATCATCTTCACCATCAAACTTAACTTTTGACAAGAGTAAGATTTTCCTTTTAGGAGTTCTAATTTATAATGGACAAGAAAAACATATCAATATAGGGATTTGAGTAGGAGCCATTAACAACCAGAAGCATTAAAAAGAATGGCTCCACAGGGTTAGCTTGTCATATGTTATTCTTGTAGCACCATTTTGCTGATGGGTAAAAATGACCAACGTCAACATGGGGAGAATTGCTCGATGGTAGGTCCAAGTTAGACCCACTCTCGTTTGGTATGGAAATGTCCTCTTGTATGTGGGTCCATTTGCCACCAATTAAATAGATTTCTCCCCAAAATGAGACTTAGTCATTTAATCTCTTCTAAATCCTAAATGCATTCCTAATCTATTATGTAGATGTAATTATATTCTAACCTATGTCTATTCCTAGTCTAACAATAACAAGTAATTGCTGATGTAAAGCTTGATTACTGCAAATAGTAAAGAATTCACATTCCACAAAAAAAAACCTTACTAGCATATTCCATTCACATAAATGATACCGAGTATGTTCCTATAGTCACATTCATAACCAATTAATTGACAAAAATAAATAATTACATGAATTAATAAAATATAAATAATTGACAAAAAAACATCAAAGCATCAAATAGTCATGAATCAACATCTCATTGTAATCGTCCTTTGGAAAGAATTCCTTAGAAAATTATCCAAGTAAAAGCTCCAAAATCCTTCGCTCCTTTATTCAGTTTCATAAAAATATACATGCCCAATTTTTAGATTTTCCAACCCCACATCCCCAAGGAGGAGTCCACTTTCATAATAAATCTTGGTACTCTTTTCCTCTTCTTTGTTTGTTTTACAGTTACACCCATTCCTTTTTGTCCAACTTAATATCCGATACTCATTTACAAAAATCGTTGAAGAATAACCAATAAAACAAATAAAATATAACTTGGAAACATGCATAGTCACTGGCTCAATCTTTAGGTGATTTTGACTTCACTCTTTCATCTTATTTGATGCATATAACAAATTTCCATTGATTTTGCTTAACTATCTCGACTATATTGTGTAGTGGACTAATTTGCTTCTTTCTGTTCTCTAAATCCGTAAGAATTTTTTCTCAGTCACAGTTACGCAGGGATTTAATTCATTTGGTAAAGACCTGCACTCTTTAACTACAGGCTACAACCATAATTTATGTTTGGCATGTCCTTGATCTGGTTCGATTCCAATGAGAAACCACAATCCGAGCAACGACCACAAAGATTGAAGGGTCAAATTGTCTTTGCCAAACCATAAAGTGGTAGCGATGAATAAATCTCTAGACCATCTCGACCATAAAGTAATGAACATGATCAGAGGGAACATGATCATCAAGAGGAAATGTAGGTGGAGTAACATGATCAGAGGTAACATGCACTTCTTCTGAAATAACATGTTCTCCCTTATTCATATCCCTAAAAGTGAAGAAACGTCCTAGTGTATGTTGTTCAAACACAACAGTTGTATCATTGGGATTTTCATCTGAATCCAAATAAACATGTAACTTAGCATCAAGACGTGATTCAAATTCATCACTTGTTGACTAGTCTTACTCATTTTAAAGGGAGAGAAGATATAGATACCATTCAATGATTTTATTTATAGAGGGATTATCATCCAAAGTAAATCTATGGCAAGTATGAGAAAATATTAAAACAAAGTCTTCCACTGATTCACCTTACTTTCTTCCAAGAGATTCTATTTCACTATATAAATCACCAAAATCATACCAAATGTTATGCAAAAATTATTTCCATGTATGAATATAGGCATTCGATAAAGTCTCACACCATTTTTCAGCCTCGCCTTTGAAATTAAGGAAAAATAATATGCAAACAACTACATAATTTATAATATCACAAGAACAATTATTATGCAGGAATTGAATGACATGTTCACGTGTAGATACATCTCCTTCACCATAAAAATAAATTGTTGAAAAGTGTAAGACTATATTTTAGGAGTTATAATTGATAATGGACAATAAAAATATATCCATACAAGGATTTGAGTACGATCCTTTAATAATTAGAAGCATTAAAACAAATGGCTCCACAGGGTCAACTTGTCATCTGCCCTCCTTGTGGTGCCATTTTTTTGATGAGTAAAAATGACCTATGTCAATAGGGGGAGAATTTGTTAATGGTAGGTCCCAATTAGACCCACTCTCATTTGGTATGGAAATATCCTCCAGTATGTGGGCCCGAGTGCCACCAATTAAATAGATTTCTCCCGAAAAGGAGACTTACTCATTTAATATCTTATAAATACTAAATCCATTCCTAATCTATTATGCAAATGAAATCCTTTTCTACACTATGTCTATTCCTAGCCTAACAGTAACAACAAGTAATTTCATGTTGGAGTTACTTCACACACATCTAGGATTTCATTTTCCTAAGGTTTTCCCTATGTTTATGAGTCATTATTCAGTCTCCTATATTTTAGGAAGAATATTCCTCTAGGAGAATATTTTCTTCAATTCACACTTCAGTTTGATTAGTTGAGTGGAGTTTAGATGCCACATTGGAATTATCACCATGCAACAATGGGATCATCAAAAAATAATGAACATTTCCCTTGGTATCATCACCAGACTAGCACATTACTCATGATTCCCTGATATCCTCCTCACTAAAGACTAATAGATTAGTTAACTCATCTAGGTGGCAGTTCACTCTTGTAACTGCCCGAGAGACTAGACTAGGTGGCAGTTTACTCCCATAACTATTGGTGTGTGTCCAGATCACTATATACCATCACTATGGCACATTGGATTCTCCTCTAGTGTGCATTGGTTGAGTTATACAGAGTATATCATGTATAAATTATCATTCATTCATTTTGGTTAATGAGAATTCTTCCATTCTTTCTCTCCTACTTCTCTTTTCTTCTAGTTTCTCTGCAACTGTGTATGTCAATTCCCAGCTAGATCTATTCTATGCAATTTCAAAACATTTACATGGTATTAGAACCGATGAACTACTAGGGAAAATACACACCAAATTATTTTTGCAGGTACCAAAGATTGAAGACAATGGAAAAATGGAATTTCCAAAAGAATTCATTTTTACACCTTACAATTTCTTTGCATGGAAGGAGAATATGATAATGCATATTCAAAGAAAATGATTATATAGGTTAATCATGAACACACAGAAAAAACCAATATCATCCATATAAAAATCCAAGTATCTAAATCAAATGGATGAAGCATTCAGAAAAATTTGAAGTCTCATTTCTCCTAAACTCCTCGTTCACATATCCTCCTATAAAACCCCCAATGAATCTTGGACCACCATGGAAGGTATTTTTGGAAAACAAGATGAGATGAGGGGACACATTCTAGAGGTGGAATTTCTCACATTGGATCCAAAAACCTTCGACAATCTCCAAGAGTTCTTTACCAAATATAAGGATTTGTTGTCGCAACTCAAGGCTTGCAGGGTTGATAAATCTAAAGAGGAGAAACAAATGGTTCTCACCATACTCTCCAAAATTGGTCAAGAATACTCAGTGTTTGTATCCACATTTCATTCAGTTAGATTCACCTTTGGAGCCACCTGGAAGATTCCCTCTCTTGAGGACTTTATCGGGGCTCTGACACAAGAGCAGAACAAGCTCATCAACATGGGACAAATCAAAGGCCCAAAGGTGCATGCACTTACTGTGCAATATGGAAGTGATCATCAATATCAGAAATATAAATATAAAGAAAAAAGGAAAGCACATGCAAATCCAAAGCAGGAAGGGTACTCAAAACCCTTCAATGATGCCTCCGGATCCAAAGGTGGAAAGGGAATAAAAGGGGAGAAATGCACTTACTTCCATAAATGATTCCATCCATAATATGAATGTTTGCAGAAACAGATAGATATAATGACCCAAAAACTTCAGCAAAATAACCTTGTAGATTGCATTCCCGAGGGTTCCAAGAAGAAGAAGCCAAAAGATCAGAATCCCAAGAAAGGAAATTCTAACCATGCTTTCATTGCCATCAACTCCTCTACCGATGCTTGGATCATATATTCAGGTGCGTCACACCACATGGCTGCCAAAAAAAAAGTCAATTCTCCATTGGATGCATGCAAAGGTCCTCCTATTCTGATGGGGGACAACTCTCCAGTCGAGGTCACCGGCAAAAGAATAATTGAAGTCACAAACGAAAGCTTTGAGAATGTGTTGCATGTTCCCAAACTTTTCATCAATATTCTCTCCGTATATTAGATGAAAAACTATGGCACTGGAAAGGGAGTCATATTCACACCTGATGTAGCGGATATCGATGACATGCAAACCAATTCCAGGGTTTCTACCAGTGAGGTAAATCATCAATCTAGACTCTACACATTTTCTGAATTTATTGAAATAGATTCTTCATTACTTCTTACCCATGCCGATGAAAGCAATAGGATATGGCACAAAAGGTTCGAGCATTTAAATTTTAGATATATATAACAAATTATCAAGCAGGGAATGGTTGATGGTCTACCTGACATCCAATTCTCCAAAGGAATTTGTGAGGGATATGTTCTTGGAAAACACCCTCAAGACAAAGGAAAGACTCAAAAGGTTTCCTCTCCTTTAGATATGATCCATAGGGACCTCATGGGCCCTTTTCCACATCCATAAATTAGTAAAGAAAGGTACATTCTCACACTTCACATGGATTTACTTTCTCAGGAAAATATCAGAGGTCTTTCAACACCTCAAAGATTTCAAATCCCTTGTTGAGACACAACCAGGAAAGAAAATCAAGGTCCTCCAAATAGATAATGGGGGAGAGTATGTCAACCATGAAATACAAAATATTTTTCATGAGGTAGGGATTCAGTTACAACATACGGTTCCCAATACTCCACAACACAACAGAGTTGTTGAGTGGAAAAATAGATCTCTAAAAGAGATGGCATCTTGCATGCTACATGTAAAGTCACTTCCACAAATATTATGGGCTGAAGAACTTAATTGTGAAACATACATACAAAAAATATATCCCCATATATATTTCAAGGATAAGACCCCTACGAGGCTTGGAGCGGCCTCAAACATGAAGTGACCCACTTTTGTATTTTCGGTTCACGTGCATGGGCCAAGATTCCCTCTGAGAAGAGAAAGAAACTTGATCCAAAAAGCACAGAGTGTATCTTTGTTGGATACCCCAAAGGTGTGAAGGGATACACACTCATTGATATTTCATCGGACCAGCTCATCGTTGAGCATAGTGTCCAATTCGAGGAAAGTGTCTGACATGTACCTCAACAGCCGCATGCAAACATTTTTGTTCTTCCACCTGTAAGAGATGATGAGCATGCACATGCCGAATCTTCTTCAGATGAGAGTTCTAATTCATAGGATTCATATGATCCAAATATAGAGTTAGTACAGTTATATGCAAAGTCAGTGAATCCAAATGCAGATGCAGAGCCAGAGAAGATGCCCAAGCGGGCCCATACTACTCTTCAGGATGTGGGGTATCTTGTTGGTGATCCAACTCATACTAGGAGGACTCATCCTAATTTCGAGGAGCCTCCTCTTGCACTCACTTCCATTGAACCAATGCCTCTCAGGCATCTTTTCTTGGTTCAGTCTTCAGATCCATAGTCTTATGGCAAGGCTACTGGAAATCCATTTTGGGAATCCTCCATGTAGGAGGAGTACAACTCCCTCCTCGAGAACCAGACTTGGGATATTTTTCCCCTTCCTTCAGGAAGGAAACTTGTCAGGTGCAGATGGGTCTACACGAAGAAGAGCGCAATGGATGGACATATTAGTAGATACACAGCCATACTAGTTTCCAAAGGCTTTCATCAGGTGCATGGCATTGACTATGATGAGACCTTCGCTCTAGTAGCGAAGATGGATTCCATATGTTTGGCACTTTCCATTGCATCAACCAAAGGATGGGAATTCCATCATATGGACGTGAATAATGCACTTATTCATGGAGATATCTCTTAGGATATCTATATGGAGCAGCCCTAGAGATTTATTTAGGATTCATCTTTGTTCTGTCGACTGAAGAAGTCTATTTATGGCCTCAAGTAGGCTGCGAGGGTATGGTATGCCAAGATGGAATCTTACCCGCTGTCACAAAACTTTGTACGTTCTAAATCAGACCCGAATGTTTACATGCTCAGGATGACTGATTCACTTCTACTCCTAGTTTTGTATGTTGATGATTTGTTGATCATCGGTTGCTCGACTTCAACGATTGTTGCAGTCAAGAGGATTCTACATGATAGGTTCTTAATGATGAACATGGGTCAACTACATTTATTCCTTGGACTCGAGATCAGTCAAGATGCATCAGGCATCAAACTGTCTCAGGCTAGGTATGCATGAGATCTCCTTGAGAGATTTCACATGAGAAACTGTAAGTTTTCCCCGACTCCTTTCCTATCAGGATTCAGAATTAAGGATGGTGGGGACACTCCACTGGTTGACAACACATTGTACAAACAACCATTGGGGAGCTTATTGTATCTCACACACTCCAGAATAGACCTCTCCTATGCAGTTGAAGTAGTCTCCAAGTTCATGTAGGAGTCACATGAGCTACATTGGAAGGCTGCAAAGAGTATCCTTCGATACATACAGGGAACCATCACCTATGGGATTCGCTATTCAATAGACTCTACATTGGACCTCATCAGGTTCATTGATTCTGACTGGGATGGCGATAGCATTGATCACAAGTCCACATCTGGTTACTCACTCAGTCTTGGTTCTGGGCCTATCTGTTGGTTGAGCAAGAAGCAAGATGATATTGCTCTATCTTTAGCTGAGGCATAGTACATAGGGGTTGTTAACATAGCCATTCAGGCTATGTGGCTACAACATTTTCTCACTGAGTTGGGAATTCAGTTTCATCAGCCGATCATCATCTGGTGTGGCAACCAGAGCACTCTGAAGTTCTGCAGAGATCTAGTTCAGAGGCAGCGGACAAAGCACATCGAGATTCACATGCACTACATCTGAGACTTAGTACATGATGGGGTCATAGACCTGCAGTTCTATCCTTCAACATAACAGACTGTAAGCATATTCACCAAGACCTTCGTTGAGAAGAAGCTCCATTCTCTGCGCAGTCGTCTTGGAGTGAAGGACATAGTTGCCTAGCAACTGTCAGTTCTTCTTTTTACATACATTGTACTTTGAGGGGGGTGAGGGGGGGTTGCCATGAGGTTTTCCCTCTTTCCTCGTTTATTTCAGTGTATCTTTTGTATTTGGTTACCTAACATGGCCTCATTGTTGGAACCCATTCTTTATTTTCACCATAATGATGTTCAGGGGGATGTTGGAGTTACTTCACACACACCTATGATTTCTATTTTCTAAGGTTTTCCCTATGTTTATTAGTCATTATTCAGTATCCTATATTTTAGGAAGAATATTTCTATTGGAGAATATTCTCTTCAGTTCACACTTCAGTTTGATCAATTGAGTGGAGTCTAGATTCCACATTGGAATTATCACCATGCAACATTGGGATCATCACCAACTAATGCACATTTTCCTTGGGATCATCACCAGACTAATGCATTACTCATGATTCCCTCATCTCCTCCTCACTTCACTCTATTTCAGTCAGTTAACTGAAGACTCATAGATTAGTTAACTCAACTAGATGGCAGTTCACTCCCGTAATTGCCCGAGAGACTAGACTAGGTGGCAATTTACTCCCGTAACTGTTGGTGTGTGTCCATATTACTCTAGACCACCACTATGGTGCATTGGCTTCTCCTCCATTGCGCATTGGTTGATTTATACATAGTATATCATGTGTAAATTATCATTCATTCATTTTGGTTAATGAGAATTATTCCATTCTTTCCCTCATGCTTCTCTTTTATTCTATTTTCTCTACAACTGTGTATGTCAATTCCCAGCTAGACCTACTATGTGTAGGTTCAACACATTTACATTGCATGCATAAAGCTTAATTATTGGAAATAGGAAATAATTCACATTCCACGGCATAAACCTTACTAGCATATTCAATTCACATAAATGATACTCAGTATGTTCCTATTGTCACATTCATAACCAATTAATAATATTTTACTTACGTAAATAATTGACACAAATGAATAATTGCATGAATTAGTAAAATATAAACAATTGGAAAAAAATGTACAATAACATCAAATGGTCATGAATCAACTTCTCCTGGTATTCATCCTTTGGAAATAATTCCTTAGAAAAAGGTCCAAGCAAAAGATCCAAAATAATTCAATCCTTTATTCACCTTGATAAAAATATACATGCCCAATTTTGAGATTTTCCAACCACACATCCCCTAAGAAGGAGTCCAC
>ML793981.1:466123-485671 GCA_009831015.1 Picea engelmannii | reverse complement strand
ATTAGTATATCATCAAAAAATACTAACACAAATTTTTGAAGGAAGGGCTTGAAAATGGAATTCATCAACCCTTGGAATGTGGAAGGTGCATTTTTAAGGCCAAAAGGCATGACCAAAAATTCATAATGGCCTTCATGAGTTCAAAATGTTGTTTTTGGGATATCTTCTTCCTTCATTCTGATTTGATGATACACTGAACGAAGATCCAATTTTGTGAAATAGATTTATCCATGTAGTTCATCTAACAATTCATCAATGACGGGAATGGGAAACTTATATTTAATAATGATCTTGTTGAGCTCTGTATAATTTGGATGGATATGCCATGAGCTATCTTTCTTGAATACCATTACCACTGGTACAGAGTAAGAACTTTGGCTAGGTATAATAATGCCAGCCTCTAACATTTCTTCAACCATGCTCTCAATTTCACTTCCCGTCGAGTTTTGTGAAACAACGAGGTGAAGTACCATTTCAGTATTTCAGGATTTTGAAGAACAGAAGGTGGAGAGGACATAGAGTTCGAGCTTTGGCATATCGAACTCCTGGTATGTGAAATTGAACTGACCATTGGAACAAGGGAGAGTTCATAGCCGTTGATCTCCTTAAAAGAGGGATTTCAGGATTTTGGTAATTCGAGTTTCGAGACACCAGGAGTCGAGGGGAAGAGTTGCATGACATTGCAACCCCCGAAATCATGAAAGGAGAAAAGATGAAATTGACTTTAGGAAAATGTCAAGTGTTGGCATTTCAGGTTTAGGAGGTCAAAGAGATAAGGCCCTCGACCACGGGATTCACGAAATCGCGAAATCCGGTATCCCGAAGTAAAAGAGGAATTTCCTCAAAGTGTTGTTGTGGGTAGATTTCCTGAAAGGGAAATAGAAGATCCAGTCAAGCTCTTGAGCTGAGAGGAGATGATCTTGTGTGGAGCCTGACCTGTGGGTCTGGGGAGGGGTCTGTACCACAATGTCTCTAGCTACACAACAAACAAAGACTCAAAATCGAGAAGCCGTAAGCTCTATCAAACAAGAAGCCCTGGAAAAATTAGAGAAATATGAAGTCTCGAATCAGAAAGAAGATATCCCGGAAATAGAGATAGTATATAACCAAACCAAAGATCAAGAAGAGACATTAGCAAAGAAAGGAGAAGATATGCCATTGTCTTCATCAGATAAATCAACTACAGATGGAACTAGAAAATAGTTATCCATAGAAATCAACAACTCCATTCAGGTTGTCATGCCATTATAGTTCACCAGAGGAAACCCTAATGTAGAGGTAATACTCATAGGATATCTCATGACTATCCCTATTGAAGAGATACCTCCTTCCAATTTCTTTTTCAGTAAGAAAAAGAAAGCTGTGGTGAAGAAAGAAATACACCAGAAAGAAGGTGAAACTTTCAAAAAGAACAAATTACTATTGGACGGACGAAATTTGGAAGAAGAAGACTTTGCTATAGAGGTAGCATGCTCTTTGGGATCTTTTGAAACAACAACCTATTCTTAGTTGATAATCTGAAGGAAAAACTGAAGTATAAGAATCAGATGATAAGTCAGTTGAAAAATCAAATAAGGACTATAGAAAAGAGTGCCAGAGATGAAGTCAATAAAGGGATTGAACAATATAGAGCTAGTTATAAACAAGAAATTCAACTGCTCAAGTCCAGTCTTGATGAGATGCATAAGAATATGCAAGTGAGCGAAACACGGACTATCCAACAAGATGAGTTGGTAAAACAATTACAAGACAAGGTTAGTTCCACTGAGAAAATGGTTGTGGATATAGCACTGTTTCAAGCTCAAGCATTGGAAGTGCTAAATAAACTAGAAATAACACAACAAAGCCTTTTTTCTAAGGTAGAAATCATCCAAAATAATTTTCGGGAAGTAAACCAATCATTGGACAATATTGGTTTCAGAGAAAGAGAGGCTACTGCAACCCGAACCACTTTTCAAGAAGTCATTGTGTCATTGGCTAGAGAAGAAATATTTGTAACTCGCAGATTGACTGTTGCAGAACAGGTCAGAGGTGATAATATTAAAGACATGGGAGGCCAATATAGCCGAGAGTAAAAGAACAACCAAGGAAATAAAAGAGGATTGTGAAGAGATTTTTCATTTTCTTAATAAAGAATCACTAGGACTTAGAAAGGATGATGGTTCTGAAATACTAGGACAAATCAATATTGTAAAGCATCAACTTGACATTAGAGAAAACTTAGAGGCAAATCAAGATGAAATTTCATAGCTAAAGCAAGTTGACATCGCTCAAATAGATAGATGGTTGGTAAGGCCAAATTTACAGCTACAATGAATGATTTCCAAAGATAAAAGGATAGAAGATAGGTTGCCACAATTATAAAAGAAGTTGTATCTTTTTGAGGCAAAAGACGTGACAAAACCTTCTAGACTAGTAGTACAATTTCGAAGCAGGTGTGTGGAATGTCTTGAGCGAGGAAAAGGGAGTACTTCAAAGAATCAATGAAGTAACATGTACATATCTGTTTCTACTGGTATGAGAAAAAGATAGAGAAGAACCAAATGAAACGGTTCAGGTTTTCATTTTGTAACCATTATTATCTAGGTATAACAAGAATTCGAGCCACCTAGGGTTGAGAACCTCTTGTATAAATATATTTTCAAAAGACTAAATAAGGGTTGGATTTTTTTCATATGCAGTTGAGAAATCTCTCCTCATCGAGGATTGATACAAATACAGATCATAGATTCCACATTTTGTTCATTTGAGTTATGTGTTCTTCTGTCTTTCCACATTCTAGTATATTTTTATATATATCCTTGATGAATGCTTGATTTCAATTTAGTACAACATCTACTGTGGTTACATTTCATTTAGTAATTTAATAACACACAACTTTTCCTTTGTTTTACTGTTAGTAAATACAAGACCTGTGAGTTAATTAGATTGCTACATTTTATGCTTCATTTAAGGTTATATGATCTATTTTATTCTCCTATAGTGAAGTAAGATTCTTTTGTAATAGATTCCTTGCTTTAACTAACATATTTATGTTTTTCTCTCATTACACCCAATTCTTTTAATTTTAACTTAGACACAAAAGATGACCTCTGAGCTGTTATGCTGTTAATTCATTTGTAGGAATTTTTCTCACATAGCAGAGGTAGAAAACATAAACATTAAAACCTCCTTTATTTCTGGATGCGTTGACATTATACTTTGAATCCTTAAGTATAAACTCAAGAACAACATACACAACCACTAGCCCTAACCTATTAAAAAGTTGGTTATCTTCCAAATGGTTTCTTTCTACTAGAAAATATGACCCTCTCTTCCAATAGGCTTACAAGCGAACTCCCAAATTATTGAAATTCGTTTGCTTTACTTCATGGAAGCTAAATGAAATTTTTTAAGATTGAAATCCAAATTCAACTTATTATTATCTTAGGTAATATTGAGGCCAACCATTAATGGGATATGACAAGACCCTATGGTTGAACATAAAACTTCCATGAAACTATTCAAGGAAATAGTAACCTAGATTTGAATTTCCACAAAGCCTATCTAATCTAGCCAACACCATCCAATTCCCTTTTTTTCTTATCAAACAAAGTGCACTGTCTCGGTAACTCCTTGTGCTACCATTTAAAATTTAGACAAATTATGTGCAGGATATATTGAATACTATTCCAAGACATTCTATTAATGAGAGAAGAATAGGCCAAATATTTTCCTACAAAGATACGGGAGCATAGATTGAGCAAAAACCAGTAATTGTCCTACAACCATTACCATTAACCAAAAATATTGATTATCAAGATCTCACCCCTTATAAACAATATCAAGATCTCAACCCTTATAAAAAGTACAATATTTCAACTAAGGTTCAATGCCACACATTGCCTGACCTTTTTCTTGAGGATAATTTGGCACCAGTACAATCATTCCATTAAAAATAAGCAAACCATGTTAATTTGAAGCAACTGACCATAAAATATTCTAAATGAACATTTGATTGTGTTGTTTGCAACATCATCCACATTATGTTTTTTTTTACATATCAGTATCACTCGTCATGTTTCTGAACATAAATTTAATATTTATTGAGAAGGTGATTGGGAATGTGATTGGTAATGTCCTCTAGTTCTTTGAAAGCATCATCAAAATATCTAGAGGTTTGTTATCATAAGAAACATTCTATTGCAAGGTGTTGGTTTCAACTACATGATAAGCTTGATATGAATGAGAGAGGGCCCTTATTTATCCTCTCTCCAAGCCACCAAAATGAGCTTCCAAATTTCTTACAATTGTTTTAGCCACCTTCTGTTTTCTTGAAACTTAGCCCTCATCCTTTGCCTAAATAGAAGAGTTAATATTACTGACTAGGTATTTTTTGGGACCCATTTCTCATACATCTTCTAAAATAATGAAAGTTGAAATAATGAAGATAGCTTATGACAGAGAGGTGTATCTCAATGAATACCAGAGCAATGATCTCAAGGTGCAATGGGAGATCAACAAGGTCTAGAGGAACTTCGCTTGAGCAACCAATTGAAAAATTTCTCTTTTTGCACTATTAACTGTTTCTATAATTAATACTAGCATGGAAAGAATGTTCTAACATGCATATTGTTAGCACCAGAAGTCACCTCTGGATTGATGCAAAGGTAATCCCATTACCCATTAGAATTATATGTCACAAGTTGGTTATAAAGGGGTCAAATGGGCTCAATCTCAAGAAAATATCGTCATTAACTCAGATAACTGGGCTGATATGCACAAGAAGGTGAGGTCTTGGTTTAACTTTAGTCAGTAGGTTGTTGTAAGGCTAAGTAGGAGGAAGACTTCGGTGAGGAAAATGTAGAGGCTACTGTGAACATGAGGTTTTCCAGTAGCCTAAGGAAGAAAAACTTAAACACAAGGTCCTCTTGGATTCAAATCTCAAGGATACTAAAAGAAATCATAACATCATTACATTTGAACATTCCACATAATACAATCACAACAATCCATGTGAATGAGTCATTAATGATTTGTCTCACTAACAGAGGCAAATAAGACAGAATAAGAAGGCACACTGTTATTAAAGAAGAATTCTCAGGCTACAACACATAACCAAGAACTAGGAGCTTCATTAAAACTTTACAATAAAGGAGATTTTCTCTACCATCTACCTTTACAAAATATAAAAACTGAGTAGATATACTCAAATTAAATCGCCCCCCTAGAGAAGTGCACTATGGTAACTGTATTCAAGGCTTGGCGTCTGCATATTCCTCTGTCAGACTACACTTTCACTCTTCTTTCAGACACGATCTCGGATCGGTATGGGCTTTGCAGGAGAATAAGTTGATAGGGGGACCTTGGGTTGACAGTCTGCCTCCATAACCAGCTTTTCCATGCTTTCCATTTATGGGGTGAAACGAGGTTTTAACTACCTCCCCCCATTTCCATTAACTTCTTTCATTGGGATCAAGATGTAGCCTGACACCCATGAATGCTTTAGGTGGTGCCCATGACTTCCTCAAAATGACCTCGATGCCTTGGGCCATGCTGCCTTCCTTATGCATTCAACGCATGCGCTCTTGGCCTTTGGCACAACTCCCCTCTATTGCTCCAATATTGGATGTGACCTCATGCCACGACCTGGAGCTTTCATCCAAAGGTGTTGTCAAGACTTTTCCTTTCAGGTGTATTCACTCCAACTTGATTTCAACATTGCGATGCTCGAAATTGCGAAACGACCTTTGAGATTAGTGGTTGATCTTTCTTCAAAATGGACGGCCACAATATTTTCCATGAGGATACGAAATGTTGGCTAGGGATGAGCACTAGCCCCTCTTCCTGGACTTGCTTCTCATGTGATCACATGATGAAACCATGGGCCCAGTTCTTGAATGTTTTGTGATTTCACGTTTCAGGGGTCTTGCACCATGTTCCACTTCTAAAACCTGATACACGAAATCGCGACCCTTTTGATCTGGCGCTACGCGTCCCTTAATTTGAATGGCTCATATTGAAACCATCATCTTTTCGGGTCCTAGGATTTAGGGCTATGGATGCACCTTAACGACGAGAACCGTGAACTCCTGATTGTCGATCCTCTGAAAATTTCTGGTGTCAGATCAATGATCCTTGGCTCTTCACGATCGGACTGCCTGGATCATTTCGTGACTTTGCATTTCACGAGATCTTATGAATTTTTTCCTTGACAACTCTATCTCATGGAACTGTGAAAAAATTCTCCTTGCTCGCTAGCCTGATTTGAGGCCACATCAAACCACTTCATGTGTTGCGCTTGGTGCTCATGACTGTCACCTGTAAAAAATTACTTGGATGACTCTAGGGCCTGAGAAAACAAAAGGATCAGTGAAAGAGGCAAAGAGAGAAGTGATCAATTTTATGGAAAACACAGAGGTTCATGGACGATATTTATCAAGCAAGCTACCAAGGAAAAATAGGTCAATCAAATGGATGAGGGCGAATAGAAGAAAACTATAAGCTGAGAGGTAAAACTTACGACCGGGTCTGCAAAAGGAGGAGAGACAGGAAAAAATTGCAGAATTAAGGTATAAACCAGAACTTTTAAGGCTTTGACAAGTTAATGTGCTAACATTAGGCTCCACAGGGGATGACATGCTCCCTATGGGATACCAAGAACGCGCAGCTCCAGTTCCTTTTCTTTGGTTTATGGAGTCTCCTTCCTAAAACAAAATAGACATAAAACAGGGACAATATTTACAATGTTGGGATGACGAATGCGGATTTAAACAAAAAAACTTTTCAGGAAATGCCCATTTAGAGGGCCACCAAAAACTTCATTTCCCTCTAGACCCTGCAACTTGTAAGTATTGTTAAGAAATGTCTCATAAATCTTGAAGGGGCCGACCCAAAGGGGTTCAAATTTTCCATGCTTGCCCTTGTCCTATCCAAGCGCATCCCATTTGAGTATTATATCTCCCGTCTAGAAATCCTCTTTCTTTGCTTCTATGTCAAAGGCTTGCTTGATTTTTCACTGATGGTTATGCGCTTTGTTCATCACCTGCTCTCTAGTCTGTTTTTCTTCTACTAGTTGATGAATTCTTCTGATCATGTCATCGGGCTCTTCCTGGTAGCCTTGGAAGAGCTTTGCTACTAGAAAGGCGATTTGAGAAGGAAAAAATGCTTTAGTCCCATATACAAGTTCGAAAGGAGAGATACCCAGGAACCTCTTTTTTGTCACTCTATTAGCCCACAAAGAAAATTTGAGATTTGAATCCCATACTTTCTTGTTGTCCTCTAACAGTCTTTTGATGATATTGATCAGGATTTTGTTAGAGGACTCTGCTAGTCCATTTACTTAGGGATAATAGGGGCTAGAGTGGATCAACGGGATTCTGAACTGCTCACAAAACTTGGCCAGTGGTTTAGCCTTGAAGGATTCTGCATTATCGATGATGATTCTGCGTGGGAAACCAAACCTTGCTATGATGTCTTCAAGAAAACCAATGATTACTTTATGAAAATCACTCCTTGTGGGGATAGATTCTATCCATTTGGTGAAGTAATTTGTTGCAGTTAAGATCCACCTATGCTAACCTCTTGAAGTAGGATGAATTTCCTCAATGAAGTCAAGACCCCACTGCTAGAAAGGTCCTGAAGCTAGTATAGGCTTCAATGGCAAAGACTTGAGTTGCTGCTTTCTAGAGAATTTTTGTCATTTGATACAAGCCATGACTTTCACATAGACATCAGTGAGTAGAGTAGGCTAGTAGTACCCAACCCTGCGAATTTTGTAGGCTGTGGTTTTCCAAAAGTGATGTCCCCCTCATAGGCTGTCATGGAAGTCAAATATAATTTTTTGGGTTTCTTGTGGGTCTAAACATCTCAGAAGCTTACCCATAAGGTATTTCCAATACAATACCTGAACAATGAGGCAATATCTGATTTCCTTGAGATTTATAGCTCTCGCCTTAGTTTTCCCCATACCATCAGGGGGCTTTAACTCTTGCAGAAAATATATAATTTTTTTATACCAGGCGCATTCTGCCAATGGAGGGTTGTGTTGAGGACCACTATTAGACAAATCAGTCTTTTTGTTTCCTAATAAAATGTGGACAAATTTAACCCCCAAAGCATTACAATTAGATTCATCCAACAACTTGGCTAAACCTTGGCCCCTGATTAGCTTGGTGGATTTTATTTCTAAGTCAAATTCAAGAATTTTGGCAATCCACTTGCTCCTTCTCCCGTCTATGTTAGGTTGAATGAGAATGTCCTTCACATAAGCCAAAGGAACATAGGCAATGATTTTCAAGTGAAATACATAGACACTGCAATCTTTGAGAGCTTTCTCTAAGGCATAGGCTTTCTTCTCCATGATGTCATATTTGATTTCTGTGTCCTTGAGTGCTCTATTGAAAAAGGAAATAGGTTGCTCGAGCCCTTCAACATTTTTCTGCAATAAAACAAATGCCACTATATCAAACGAAGAAAAGGAAAAAATGAGGAAATCCTTTGATTAATCAGGACTGATAAGCACATGTGCTTCGGTCAATGCCTTTCTTATTTGGTCGACGGATTCTATGGGCTCAAAAATCCATTTCATTTCATTCCCCTTACTGAGCATAGTTGTGCTATGCTTCACTAATTCAACAAAATTTGAAACAAACCTTCTTAAAAAATTAATCTTTCCTAGGAAAGACTGAACCTCCTTCTTGGATATGGGAAGCAACAAGGCTTGAATAGCTTCCACCCTACTTGGATCAATCCTGACCCCCTTGGCTGATACAATGTGTCCCAACAATTTTCCTTCCTGCATGGAAAACAAAGACTTCTTGGGATTTAGGGAGAGACCAAACCTTCTACATTTCAAGAAGACCTTTCTTAGATGGCATCATTGTTCTTTATCATATCTGGAAAACAGAGTTATGTTGTCTAGATAGATGACCACAAATTTATCCCTTTCTCCAATGAAGGTGATGTCCATGGCTCGTTGGAAGGTGGCCCTCGCGTTCATCAATCCGAAAGGAATTTTGCATACATGAATGTGCCCCAAGGAGTGGTGAAGGTTGTTTTCTCTCTATCCTTGGGACAGGAGAGAGATCTGATTGTATCCAAAAAAGACATCGATCATGGAAATCCTATATGCCCCCGTCACTTTTTGCAATATGTGTTCCATCTTTGGAAAAGGGTGTTTATCCTTCTTCGAGCTCCTGTTTAGGTTCCTGAAATCGACATAGAGTCTGATCTCCCTACTCTTCTTTCTTAATGGGACCAAGTTTTCTACCCACTCAGAGTATCTCAAAGGAATGATGATCTGGGCATCGATAAACTTCTTCACCTCTTTCTCCATGATAAGCATCAACATAGGATTGATCTATCTTAATTTCTGCCTAAATGGTTTGGTCTCCTCTTTTAGTGGAATCTTATGCTCAATAAAATTGAATTCATATGTTATGAGGTCTTCATAGGTCCAAGAAAAAACATCAGTGAATTCCTTCAACAACTCAACATACTCATCTCTTTTCTCCCTTGACAATTTGCTTGACAGTTTGACAAATTTTGGATCCTTCTTCATGCCAATATTACATTCAGTTGCATCAACATCATTGTTTGAAACCTTTCCCTTTACTGCCACATCATTTCCATCAAACAGTCTTTCTAAAGTAACTCATCCCTTGGGAATGTGGTTGCTAGGCAACTGAACAATATGGTGATTAGCAATTTTATTTAAAAATACATCTGCGTGAGGGTGACGCTCAAAATCATCATCCTGATCAATGTGTAATGTAGAGAAATCATCGACAGACTCGAGAAATGTTCTGATTTGAAGATCATCCTTGAATACCTTCCAATGCCTTATATTATTAGGTACAGAGGGCTTATATATTACCTCAATATCATACCTGATCTTGAGTGGAAAAGGGGCTCTGAAATTGCTTGCCGAAATAACAAGAGAATCAACCATGACATTCTCTTCTCTTGGAATAAATGAAATGTTGAAAGATGAGAAAAAACTATCAATTAAGTCCCATACTTCATTTCTGTAACTCTTGATTCGAGGGTGTTTGGCTTGATAAACATTTTTGACCTAATGAACAATTAATTCAGCATCTCCAAATACTACTAGATCTTCAATTCCCATGTCTTTCACAACCCTCAAACCTAAAACAAGAGCTTCATACTATGCCACATTATTGGTAGTTTCAAAATCTAATTTGTATGACAGGGATATGGCTTCTTGAAAAGGTGATACCAACACCACTTCGATACCATAACCTTCCCTAGAAGAGGCTCTGTCGAAGAACATCTTCCACACAGAAGTAGTTGTGGGAGGGATTTCATGAGAAGAAATGGGTTTCTTTTTTATTTCAAGAGGAGCTTCAGGAGCATCAGTGAGCTGTAAGAAACTAGATCCAAAATTAGTGTCGAGTGAAAATATAGGATCGTTGGTGGGGTCTACTTCATCACTAATAATGTAGGCCAACTGAGCTTATCTATACAATCTTCTATGTTCCCCCCCAAACATAGGAATGGTTGCATATGTGAGGTCCATCTGCAAGGTTCCCCCAAGTCTTTTTATCCAAGATCTTGACAAGAGCATGACAAACTTGGGAGGAACATTGGCCACCATGATATCCATGACCACACTTTTCATGGGAAACTAAAACAGAGACACATCCAAGTCTTTGATAACCCCAAGGCCCTTGACCTTCCTGGATTCGAAAGAATATAGGTCGTGGTAGGATTTTGTAATCTCTAGGCCGAGCTCTTCCATGACAATCTTAGGCATAAGATTGTGAGATGCCCCTAAATCCATCAAACAGTTGTGCAACACCTTGTCATGTATGTTCAGTGAAGTATAGAAGGGAGGGGATGAATCATCTCTATCTTCTACCAAAGGACCTAGTATAACTGGAGGCTTCTCATCTTGGAGGTTTACTGACTCTGTGGAATGAGACAAAGGCTCAGGCTGCAACCTTTTGGAGAGGCAGCTTTTGAAGTCTTCATACTTGAATAGTTTGGAAATGGGTACATAGATTATAATATTTTGTATTTCATGCTCATAGCTGAAAGAGGAGGGAGTCTTCATAATTTCTCACTTCTGGGACAAGACCTTTGACCACCGATGGGGGGGGGGTATGAGAATTATTTTCCTTTCTTCGATCTACAATATATTTGGCAGGTTCTTATGCCATGGTAGGTCAGTCAGGGATGTCCACTTTCCCTTCTTTCTATTTGGCTATCATATTATATCTGTTTGGAGCATGGCTAGTTTTTTCCCCTTTACTCGGCTCATTTAGTTGGATATCAATTAGAGACTCCTCATATGAATATTGAGTTAAATGGGGAAATGAGGAGGTATCCCCAAGACAATGGATTTCAGGATCAACTTCCTCTTCCTCTTGTCCCTCATTAGTGACAAGGTTATTTTGGAGAGGGGATTGAATTATTTGATCGTCCCTATATTGACCTCTGTGATCCCTTGGAAGTATCTGAGGATCACTATTAGGTCTCCTGAAGGTGCCTCTATTATCAATGCTTTGAGTGTTTCTATAGCCTTGTCCCGTTTCAAGTTTTATCTTCTCGATATCAGCAATAAGAGATTTTACCAATTTGATAAGCTCATCATATTGAGGGCGGGCAGTAGAGATAGAGGTTGAATTTTCATACCTTCCTTTTTTCCTGTCCCTATCAACCTTACTCGTAATCTCATTTACTGCCATAATATTGGATTCTACTTCAATGGCTGCATCTTGCATATACGCCAAGGAGGTATCTCTCCTTTCTCGTAACAGGAGGCAGAAGTCAGGGTCAAAAGAGATAGAATAGGTAATCTGTGCAGAGGTTTCTATAGGCTTAACATGAGTGGGAATTTTTCTATACATTTTATTAAATCTCTTTGAGAAGTCAGAAACAGATTCCCCTTCCTTCTTCTTAAATGATCCAAATTCTGTAACATAGTAAAGGAAATCCTTTTTGTCCCCCCAATTCTTTAAGAAGGCTTCATCCAAGGATTCAATCCCATCGATAGATCCATGAGGCAAGGCCCTAAACCACTTCCTAGCTTTTCCCTCAAGGATATGAACAAAAATCCTCATCCATATGTCTGCATGCATGATAACATGATGGTCTGTACAACTGTAAGAGGCTTTGAGGTGTTCTTTTGCGGTTACGTCTCTCTCTCTCTCTTGTGAACTTGGGAAAATGCTTTAGGTAGCCATCTGCTGGGAGGGCATTTAGAGGCTGAGGAAAAACAAGGGGGGCATACCTAGTAGCTATTATATATTCCATTCTGGTCATGGGGGGGTTTTCTCTTGCCATAGGGATAATAGGTTCAGGAGAACTAGGAGGGGAAGGAGTTCGAACAGGGGAAACTGGGGGTGTGTTTCTGGGAGGAAAGGGACACAGTAGAGGGTTTGGAGAAAAGGCTATAGGGATTGAGGGAAGATAGGTTTCCCTTTCTATAGTAGCAACAATAATAATATGAGGAGGGATGGTAAATCCCAGGGTAGGAAAATCTCCTGAGGTGCTATGTCTAAACCATGAAACAATTTCAGGGGAGAGAGGAGTGACAAGGATTTCTCCCTCCAATCCCAGACTAGGAGGGGAAAACTCAGCAGGAACACTCCTAAACTTTAAACTTTGGGAAACTCCAACAGGTTGTATAATCGGAGAATGAGAAGAAGATATCGGAGTTTCTACAAGAGGGAAATGGAAATCATCATAAATACCTAGTTCGACAGTAGAAGTATGTTTTCGAGGGGTCTTTCTCTTTCTGATAATTTTCTCTGGGTCAACTTTAGGTGTTTATAGTGGAAACTATGGAGTATACCACGTTTGTTTTCCTATGGAAGCCACAACTGAAACAATGGAGTCACCACAATGGAGTCACTAGGTGAACATTTGCAATCTTAAATGTACCGAGTTTTCATGCACCTTCAAAACTAGTAAGCTTTGTCGTTCAATCCCAGGGAAAATCTTCAATTTTGTCCCCAGCAGTGACACTAGAAATGTTAGCACCGGAAGTCACCTCTGGATTGCTGCAGAGGTAAGCTCGATACCCATCAGAATTGCAGGTCACAGGTTGGTTATAAAGGGGTCAAATGGGTGCAATCTCAAGAAAATATCGTCATTTCTACAAGAGGGAAATGGAAATCATAATAAATACCTAGTTTGACAATAGAAGTACCTTCTCGAGGGGTCTTTCCCTTTCTGATAATTTTCTATGGGTCAGCTTTAGGTGTTGCTAGTGGCAGTTGTGGATTAGACCTCGCTTGTTTGCCTCTAGAAGCCATAGCTAAAATAGTGGAGTCTCCACAATGGAGTCACCAGGTGCACAGTTGTAATCTTAAATGTACTGAGTTCTGATGCACCTTCAGAACTAGTAAGCTTTGTCATTCAATCCCATGGAAAATCTTCAATTTCGTCCCTGACAATGGCACCATAATTGTTAGCACCAGAAGTCACCTCTGGATTGCTGCAGAGGTAAGCCCGATACCCATCAAAATTATATGTCACAGGTTGGTTATAAAGGGGTCAAATGGGTTCAATCTCAAGAAAATATCGTCATTAACTTAGAAAACTGGGTTGATATGCACACAAAGGTGAGGTCTTGGTTTAACTTTAGTCAGTAGGTTGTAGTAAGGGTGAGTAGGAGGATGACTTCGACGAGGAAAATGCAGAGGTTTGTTGTGAACATCAAGTTTTCCAGCAGCCTAAGGAAGAAAAACTTAAACACAAGGTCTTCTTGGATTCAAATCTCAAGGATACTGAAAGAAATCATAACAACATTACATTCGAACATTCAACATAATACAGTCACAAAAATCCATGTGAATTAGTCATTCATGATATCTCTTAGTAACAAAGGCAAATAAGATAGAATAAGAAGGCCGACTATTATTAAACAAGAAGTCTCAGGCTACAACACATAACTAGGAACCAAGAGCTTCATTAAAACTTTAAAGTATGAGAGATTTTCTCTACCATCTACCTTTACAAAATATTAAATCTGAGTATATATACTCAACTCAACTCGCCCCCTATAGAAGCGTGCTTTGGTAACTATATTCAAGGCTTGGAATCTACATCTTCCTCTATCATACCGCACTTGCACTCTTCTATCAGACATGATCTCAAATCGGTATGGGCTTTGCAGGAGAATTCATTGACCGGGGGACCTTGGGTTGATAGTCTACCTGCACGACCAACTTTTCCATGATTTTCATTTACGAGGTGAAATGAGGTTTCAAATACCTCCCCCCATTTCCATTGACTGCTTTCATTGGGATTAGGACATAGCCTGACACCCAGGAATGATTTAGACGGTGCCCGTGACTTCCTCAAAATGACCTCAGCACCTCAGGCCATGCTGCCTTCCTTCTCCATTCAACAAAAGCACTCTCGGCCTTTGGTGCAATTCCCCTCTATCGCTCCAATATTTCATGTGACCTCATGCCATGAACTGGAGATTTCATCCAAAGGTGTTGTTGAGACTTTGCCTTTCGAGAGTATTCACTCCAACTTGATTTCAACATTGTGATTCCCGAAATCGCGAAATGACCTTTGATATCGACAGTTGATCTTGATTTAAAATGGACTACCATGATCTTTTCCCTAATGACACGAAACGCCGGCTAGAGATGAGCGCTGGCCCCTCTTCCTGGACTTGCTTCTCATGTGATCACGTGCTAATACCATAGGCCTAGTTCTCAAATGTTTTACGATTTCACATTCTAGGGTTCTCGCACCATGTTTCACTTCTGAAACTTGATTCGCAAAATCAAAATCCTTCTGATCCAGCTCCACTCATCCGTTAATTTGAACGAATCATACTGAAACCATCGACTTTTCGGGTCCTAGGATTTCGAGCTATGGATGCATCTTAATGGCGAGAACCCCGAACTCCCAATTCTCGATCCTATGAAAATTTTTAGTGTCAGATCAACAACCCTCAGATCTTCAGGATTAGATGGCCTAGATCATTTCATGACATCGCATTTCGCGAGATCTGATGACTTTGCTCCTTGACCGCTCTATCTCGTGAAACTGTAAAAAACTGCTCCTTGCCCGCTCGCCTTATTTAAGACCACATCAAACCACTTCATGTGTTGCACTTGGTGCTCAGGATTATGACCTATAAACAATTACTTGGATGACTATGGGGCCCGAGAAAACAAAAGGATAAGCGACAGAGGCAAAGAGAGAAGTGATCGATTTTATGGAAAACAGAGAGGTTCATGAACGATATTTATCGGGCAAGCTACCAAGGAAAAACAAGTCGATCAAATGGACGAGGGAGAACAGAAGAAAACTATAAGATGAGAGGGAAAACTTATGATCCAGTCTACAAAAGGAGGAGAGACAGGAAAAATTTATAGACTTAAGGTATAAAACACAACTCCTAAGTCTTTTACAAGTTAATGTGCTAACATATATAGTAAGTAAAATTATTAGGATAGAGTGGACAAAACGGGGTTGATTAATATAATATAATAATGGTTTGTGAGCTCTAATATCAACCATTTTGTAAATATTTATTCTTTTGTTGGGCTTAGATATTATATAATGGAGCCTTTCTCCCCATGGATGAAAGAATATAGAATGGAAAACATTCCAAAAGGCGCCAATGGTAGAAGATTCAAAGACAAATTCTACAACCTGAGAAGAATATGAAGAAGATGATAAATAGTACAAAATCCATAGGGATGATGTGCATGCCAAATTGACATGCACAACATCCTTATTGGTTGGTGTGCATACCAATTTGGCATGCACACTAGCCCAAGGGATGTTGTGTTGGTGTGCATGCCATATTGGCATGCAAACCAACCGATAGGGCTGGTATGCATGCCAATTTTGCATGAAAAATATCCCTAGGGCTAGTGTGCATACCAAATTTGTATGCACACTCATATGGCCAAGACCAATCAAATTGGCATGTGATCTTCACTTATGAATTCATTGATATTAAAAATAATGAATATAGACATCCCATATTGATAGGAATTTTTAAATAAGATTTCAATAAACGTGGGTAGATACAAGTGAAGGTAGAGATTCCACCTAAGGTATGCTCTCACCTAGATGCATTAAAACATGTAATTATCATGATGAATTATCTATCTAGATAAGTCAAAAGGTGCACATGATATTCACATGATTATTTAAAATATGCACATGCATAATAGAAATAGTAAGAATGAGACTTAGGTAAACTTAACATAAAGGTGTAAATACACCAACACTACACCTTAAGTGAAATTTAAGAGAACATGAGAATGATTTGAAAAACATGAGTCCCAACACAAAGGATTAATCAAATACTTAGATACAATCAAGAAAAACATATGAAATGAGCACCCCTATGGCCACAAATGCATCTCATCGAAGTGCATGGATAAATTACTAGTACAACCATTGAGTTAGTAAGAGTAGGTTCTTTGTATGAGGCTTTCTTTGAGAAACAAAAATCTTGAAAAATGGTAAACATAAGGAATTACTTGATGAAGTATTTCACACCATCCCCCATAGTGCTAAACTAGGTGGATGTAGATGATGACAATGGATGTCACATACATGGTTGGATGCATGTGTTGAAGGTGATGATGAAATTGAGCAACCCAAGAAAGAAAAACTCCAAGGTGGCAAACTCCATGAGACTGGAAGGAAATAACATGAAAGGTCATGGAGAAAAACACCCCATGACACTATAAAAATACATACACAAGTGACCTAAAACATACTACTTGGATGATAATTCCTATTGTTTTAAAAAGATATGTACCAAAAATAAAGGCCGTCATGGAAAAAAATCCTCAACAAGGGTCTCGATAACAATACCAAATAAGGGACCCATGTATGAGTGATTAATAAAACTCATTATTATTGTGCTATTAAAAAGGAAAGCATGTGAAAAGAAATTATTTATGGGCCCATCAATTATAAACTAAAGTTATTATTGTGCCACAAAATAAAATATCCCAATAGAATGAGGACCAAAACAAAAATAAAGAACCTCCTACCAAGATGAGTGGGTTGGAAAAGTTATTGCAAGACTTCTCCATGACATTGGTAATGGATATGGCATAAGTGGTAGATTAAATTTTCCAACAACTATGCCATAAGGTGAGTAATCTCAACAAAGTATTTCATAACTGGTATGAATCCACATGAATAATATGGATGTTTCCTTTTGTATGTCTTCTCAATATAATATGGTGTTTGTGTGATTGGCTACTTTGTTGACTGATCAGATGCTTTACCATGGATCTATAGAATATTTTTCACATCTTGCCAATTTTCTTGATTTGCCAATAGTTCCAATTTTTCTTTTCGCTGATGTTGATAAGGACTCTAACCAAGTGAAATTATTTTTGATGAAATTATTCCATGAGGGACATAATTCCATGGTTCTCTTTATTGTAATCCCAAAGATGAAAGTATATTTGTTGTCACTTGTAGTGCTGATATGGAATTGACAATAAAAGGACCTACTTCCTTCCTCAATTTAAAAGTTACCTTATACTTTTTTGGGAAAAATTGAATTTCATCAAAATTCAATCTTTGCTAACATATTCAAGAGAAAAAATTCTAGGAGTCATGAAAATAGGAAAGAGAAAGGGAGCAAGTTGAAAACCACAAAATATGATTTTAGTATAATGTTCAAAGACATACCAATATCCCTCTCTTTTTTCTGGGCTTAATTGTAAAAGTATTTTGTACTCAGGAAATATTCTAGCAGGAACTTGATTGTGAATAATTTGGTAAGATTTAGACATAAACTGATCAACATGTTTTGGAAATTCAACACTCAAAGTTTTCTTCATAATCACAAAAGACCAATGAGTAACTACACTTGGGTTCCCAAGATCATCTTCAATATTTATCCCTAGATGCATAAAATGAAAGACTCATGTGAACAAAAAAAGGTGAACTAGCTAAGACTTGTATTTGAAGCTTCTGAGAGATTCAAATTCAGACAGCTGGTAGTGGATTTGATCTACTAGAAATTGGGAATAGTTAAATTCATTGATGGGTTTGGCTGTGATAGGGAAGATTGAAACCATGATCCCCAACACAAACTCATCAATTGTCAAATCATTATTTTTCCCGAATATCATAGAAATCATCGAAATAATTTTTAGAGAAGTCTCAGGAAATAGGTTTGATTGAATAACAACGTTATCACCATAAACTTCAAGATCTGTAGAAAGGTATGAATGTAGTAAAGAAACCCTATATTTTAATTCTAGTTCTCTGAAATATTTGGCTACTACTAGATCATTTAGTGGCTCTCTATCATGATTCAGTGGCCATATCATCATCTCATTAATAGTCTGAGTGTTTAATTCAATGAGAATAGACCTAACTATGGAAATAATGAATCTCTTAGATGGAACATAATGTTCAACACACCACACTACAACATATAGAAAATGGTAAACCTCATGTACTATGAACTTGGTGAGGTCGGATTCCCACGAATAATAATGGTTGAACTAATCCTGAAAAACCTAGTTTTCTTGTTGGTATAACAAAAAGGGATGAAATGACAAGACGAGATTGAAAACATCCTTATATTTGTCAATAATATATTCCTTTACGGGGTTTACAGTTTTCTTATTTTCTATAGGCTAAGATATCTACATTTTGAAAATAACAACATAAAGAATAAGAATTCTTTAAAATTACCCATGGAGGATGATGACTGAGACATGTATGTTGGAATACTGAGAGGGGGGATGAATTATTATTGAGCACTTTTTACCACTTTTTAATCAGAACATGTAAACATTAGCTTTACCAACAATATATCATTTATGATTGCATTCAAGATATCATGAGTAATATCAATCAATAGTGCATAATAAATAACCACATATACACAATGCACAAAAATTTACGTGGAAAACCAAATAGGAGAAAACCATAGAATGCTTTCTTATATATCAAATATTACATTCATAGGAAGAACCAACTTCCAAATTCTCCATCACTAACTGGAAGGAGGCTCCAAACCCTTGTTTATAGGCTCTAACCTAAAGAAATATACAACTCCCTGATTTCTCCACCTACAACTGGAAGGAAGATCTAACCTATAGGAAGCTCCAATTCCCTGTGTTCTTTGGAACCAACTAGAAGGAGGCTACAAACCCCTTTCTGTACCCTATCCTTTTTTCCTTAAATATAAGTGTAGACTCAAACTATAACTACCAATGACACTGCCACTTTCACATCAAACTATCACTCTCATTGCCACTATCATTGGCACTACCATTGTCACTGTCATTGTCATTGTCACTGCCACTATCATTTTCACTTTCACTTCCATTGCCACTCATACTGATAGCTCATCATCAATATGATCATCAACAAGGCCATGTCATCCACCAAGATCATCACCAAGATGTGCATCAAACCATGTGTTGAGAAATGTTTGTCATACCAATACAAGCATGTGCTATATCAATAAACCATATACCAAAACTTGTACCATTTCATGCATCAACCATGTACCAAAACTCTACCAAATCATTCATCAACCATGTACCAAAATATGCCATAAAACATGTACCATGA
>ML793981.1:442750-466023 GCA_009831015.1 Picea engelmannii | reverse complement strand
CAAGAGAATCAACCATGACATTCTCTTCTCTTGGAATAAATGAAATGTTGAAAGATGAGAAAAAACTATCAATTAAGTCCCATACTTCATTTCTGTAACTCTTGATTCGAGGGTGTTTGGCTTGATAAACATTTTTGACCTAATGAACAATTAATTCAGCATCTCCAAATACTACTAGATCTTCAATTCCCATGTCTTTCACAACCCTCAAACCTAAAACAAGAGCTTCATACTATGCCACATTATTGGTAGTTTCAAAATCTAATTTGTATGACAGGGATATGGCTTCTTGAAAAGGTGATACCAACACCACTTCGATACCATAACCTTCCCTAGAAGAGGCTCTGTCGAAGAACATCTTCCACACAGAAGTAGTTGTGGGAGGGATTTCATGAGAAGAAATGGGTTTCTTTTTTATTTCAAGAGGAGCTTCAGGAGCATCAGTGAGCTGTAAGAAACTAGATCCAAAATTAGTGTCGAGTGAAAATATAGGATCGTTGGTGGGGTCTACTTCATCACTAATAATGTAGGCCAACTGAGCTTATCTATACAATCTTCTATGTTCCCCCCCAAACATAGGAATGGTTGCATATGTGAGGTCCATCTGCAAGGTTCCCCCAAGTCTTTTTATCCAAGATCTTGACAAGAGCATGACAAACTTGGGAGGAACATTGGCCACCATGATATCCATGACCACACTTTTCATGGGAAACTAAAACAGAGACACATCCAAGTCTTTGATAACCCCAAGGCCCTTGACCTTCCTGGATTCGAAAGAATATAGGTCGTGGTAGGATTTTGTAATCTCTAGGCCGAGCTCTTCCATGACAATCTTAGGCATAAGATTGTGAGATGCCCCTAAATCCATCAAACAGTTGTGCAACACCTTGTCATGTATGTTCAGTGAAGTATAGAAGGGAGGGGATGAATCATCTCTATCTTCTACCAAAGGACCTAGTATAACTGGAGGCTTCTCATCTTGGAGGTTTACTGACTCTGTGGAATGAGACAAAGGCTCAGGCTGCAACCTTTTGGAGAGGCAGCTTTTGAAGTCTTCATACTTGAATAGTTTGGAAATGGGTACATAGATTATAATATTTTGTATTTCATGCTCATAGCTGAAAGAGGAGGGAGTCTTCATAATTTCTCACTTCTGGGACAAGACCTTTGACCACCGATGGGGGGGGGGTATGAGAATTATTTTCCTTTCTTCGATCTACAATATATTTGGCAGGTTCTTATGCCATGGTAGGTCAGTCAGGGATGTCCACTTTCCCTTCTTTCTATTTGGCTATCATATTATATCTGTTTGGAGCATGGCTAGTTTTTTCCCCTTTACTCGGCTCATTTAGTTGGATATCAATTAGAGACTCCTCATATGAATATTGAGTTAAATGGGGAAATGAGGAGGTATCCCCAAGACAATGGATTTCAGGATCAACTTCCTCTTCCTCTTGTCCCTCATTAGTGACAAGGTTATTTTGGAGAGGGGATTGAATTATTTGATCGTCCCTATATTGACCTCTGTGATCCCTTGGAAGTATCTGAGGATCACTATTAGGTCTCCTGAAGGTGCCTCTATTATCAATGCTTTGAGTGTTTCTATAGCCTTGTCCCGTTTCAAGTTTTATCTTCTCGATATCAGCAATAAGAGATTTTACCAATTTGATAAGCTCATCATATTGAGGGCGGGCAGTAGAGATAGAGGTTGAATTTTCATACCTTCCTTTTTTCCTGTCCCTATCAACCTTACTCGTAATCTCATTTACTGCCATAATATTGGATTCTACTTCAATGGCTGCATCTTGCATATACGCCAAGGAGGTATCTCTCCTTTCTCGTAACAGGAGGCAGAAGTCAGGGTCAAAAGAGATAGAATAGGTAATCTGTGCAGAGGTTTCTATAGGCTTAACATGAGTGGGAATTTTTCTATACATTTTATTAAATCTCTTTGAGAAGTCAGAAACAGATTCCCCTTCCTTCTTCTTAAATGATCCAAATTCTGTAACATAGTAAAGGAAATCCTTTTTGTCCCCCCAATTCTTTAAGAAGGCTTCATCCAAGGATTCAATCCCATCGATAGATCCATGAGGCAAGGCCCTAAACCACTTCCTAGCTTTTCCCTCAAGGATATGAACAAAAATCCTCATCCATATGTCTGCATGCATGATAACATGATGGTCTGTACAACTGTAAGAGGCTTTGAGGTGTTCTTTTGCGGTTACGTCTCTCTCTCTCTCTTGTGAACTTGGGAAAATGCTTTAGGTAGCCATCTGCTGGGAGGGCATTTAGAGGCTGAGGAAAAACAAGGGGGGCATACCTAGTAGCTATTATATATTCCATTCTGGTCATGGGGGGGTTTTCTCTTGCCATAGGGATAATAGGTTCAGGAGAACTAGGAGGGGAAGGAGTTCGAACAGGGGAAACTGGGGGTGTGTTTCTGGGAGGAAAGGGACACAGTAGAGGGTTTGGAGAAAAGGCTATAGGGATTGAGGGAAGATAGGTTTCCCTTTCTATAGTAGCAACAATAATAATATGAGGAGGGATGGTAAATCCCAGGGTAGGAAAATCTCCTGAGGTGCTATGTCTAAACCATGAAACAATTTCAGGGGAGAGAGGAGTGACAAGGATTTCTCCCTCCAATCCCAGACTAGGAGGGGAAAACTCAGCAGGAACACTCCTAAACTTTAAACTTTGGGAAACTCCAACAGGTTGTATAATCGGAGAATGAGAAGAAGATATCGGAGTTTCTACAAGAGGGAAATGGAAATCATCATAAATACCTAGTTCGACAGTAGAAGTATGTTTTCGAGGGGTCTTTCTCTTTCTGATAATTTTCTCTGGGTCAACTTTAGGTGTTTATAGTGGAAACTATGGAGTATACCACGTTTGTTTTCCTATGGAAGCCACAACTGAAACAATGGAGTCACCACAATGGAGTCACTAGGTGAACATTTGCAATCTTAAATGTACCGAGTTTTCATGCACCTTCAAAACTAGTAAGCTTTGTCGTTCAATCCCAGGGAAAATCTTCAATTTTGTCCCCAGCAGTGACACTAGAAATGTTAGCACCGGAAGTCACCTCTGGATTGCTGCAGAGGTAAGCTCGATACCCATCAGAATTGCAGGTCACAGGTTGGTTATAAAGGGGTCAAATGGGTGCAATCTCAAGAAAATATCGTCATTTCTACAAGAGGGAAATGGAAATCATAATAAATACCTAGTTTGACAATAGAAGTACCTTCTCGAGGGGTCTTTCCCTTTCTGATAATTTTCTATGGGTCAGCTTTAGGTGTTGCTAGTGGCAGTTGTGGATTAGACCTCGCTTGTTTGCCTCTAGAAGCCATAGCTAAAATAGTGGAGTCTCCACAATGGAGTCACCAGGTGCACAGTTGTAATCTTAAATGTACTGAGTTCTGATGCACCTTCAGAACTAGTAAGCTTTGTCATTCAATCCCATGGAAAATCTTCAATTTCGTCCCTGACAATGGCACCATAATTGTTAGCACCAGAAGTCACCTCTGGATTGCTGCAGAGGTAAGCCCGATACCCATCAAAATTATATGTCACAGGTTGGTTATAAAGGGGTCAAATGGGTTCAATCTCAAGAAAATATCGTCATTAACTTAGAAAACTGGGTTGATATGCACACAAAGGTGAGGTCTTGGTTTAACTTTAGTCAGTAGGTTGTAGTAAGGGTGAGTAGGAGGATGACTTCGACGAGGAAAATGCAGAGGTTTGTTGTGAACATCAAGTTTTCCAGCAGCCTAAGGAAGAAAAACTTAAACACAAGGTCTTCTTGGATTCAAATCTCAAGGATACTGAAAGAAATCATAACAACATTACATTCGAACATTCAACATAATACAGTCACAAAAATCCATGTGAATTAGTCATTCATGATATCTCTTAGTAACAAAGGCAAATAAGATAGAATAAGAAGGCCGACTATTATTAAACAAGAAGTCTCAGGCTACAACACATAACTAGGAACCAAGAGCTTCATTAAAACTTTAAAGTATGAGAGATTTTCTCTACCATCTACCTTTACAAAATATTAAATCTGAGTATATATACTCAACTCAACTCGCCCCCTATAGAAGCGTGCTTTGGTAACTATATTCAAGGCTTGGAATCTACATCTTCCTCTATCATACCGCACTTGCACTCTTCTATCAGACATGATCTCAAATCGGTATGGGCTTTGCAGGAGAATTCATTGACCGGGGGACCTTGGGTTGATAGTCTACCTGCACGACCAACTTTTCCATGATTTTCATTTACGAGGTGAAATGAGGTTTCAAATACCTCCCCCCATTTCCATTGACTGCTTTCATTGGGATTAGGACATAGCCTGACACCCAGGAATGATTTAGACGGTGCCCGTGACTTCCTCAAAATGACCTCAGCACCTCAGGCCATGCTGCCTTCCTTCTCCATTCAACAAAAGCACTCTCGGCCTTTGGTGCAATTCCCCTCTATCGCTCCAATATTTCATGTGACCTCATGCCATGAACTGGAGATTTCATCCAAAGGTGTTGTTGAGACTTTGCCTTTCGAGAGTATTCACTCCAACTTGATTTCAACATTGTGATTCCCGAAATCGCGAAATGACCTTTGATATCGACAGTTGATCTTGATTTAAAATGGACTACCATGATCTTTTCCCTAATGACACGAAACGCCGGCTAGAGATGAGCGCTGGCCCCTCTTCCTGGACTTGCTTCTCATGTGATCACGTGCTAATACCATAGGCCTAGTTCTCAAATGTTTTACGATTTCACATTCTAGGGTTCTCGCACCATGTTTCACTTCTGAAACTTGATTCGCAAAATCAAAATCCTTCTGATCCAGCTCCACTCATCCGTTAATTTGAACGAATCATACTGAAACCATCGACTTTTCGGGTCCTAGGATTTCGAGCTATGGATGCATCTTAATGGCGAGAACCCCGAACTCCCAATTCTCGATCCTATGAAAATTTTTAGTGTCAGATCAACAACCCTCAGATCTTCAGGATTAGATGGCCTAGATCATTTCATGACATCGCATTTCGCGAGATCTGATGACTTTGCTCCTTGACCGCTCTATCTCGTGAAACTGTAAAAAACTGCTCCTTGCCCGCTCGCCTTATTTAAGACCACATCAAACCACTTCATGTGTTGCACTTGGTGCTCAGGATTATGACCTATAAACAATTACTTGGATGACTATGGGGCCCGAGAAAACAAAAGGATAAGCGACAGAGGCAAAGAGAGAAGTGATCGATTTTATGGAAAACAGAGAGGTTCATGAACGATATTTATCGGGCAAGCTACCAAGGAAAAACAAGTCGATCAAATGGACGAGGGAGAACAGAAGAAAACTATAAGATGAGAGGGAAAACTTATGATCCAGTCTACAAAAGGAGGAGAGACAGGAAAAATTTATAGACTTAAGGTATAAAACACAACTCCTAAGTCTTTTACAAGTTAATGTGCTAACATATATAGTAAGTAAAATTATTAGGATAGAGTGGACAAAACGGGGTTGATTAATATAATATAATAATGGTTTGTGAGCTCTAATATCAACCATTTTGTAAATATTTATTCTTTTGTTGGGCTTAGATATTATATAATGGAGCCTTTCTCCCCATGGATGAAAGAATATAGAATGGAAAACATTCCAAAAGGCGCCAATGGTAGAAGATTCAAAGACAAATTCTACAACCTGAGAAGAATATGAAGAAGATGATAAATAGTACAAAATCCATAGGGATGATGTGCATGCCAAATTGACATGCACAACATCCTTATTGGTTGGTGTGCATACCAATTTGGCATGCACACTAGCCCAAGGGATGTTGTGTTGGTGTGCATGCCATATTGGCATGCAAACCAACCGATAGGGCTGGTATGCATGCCAATTTTGCATGAAAAATATCCCTAGGGCTAGTGTGCATACCAAATTTGTATGCACACTCATATGGCCAAGACCAATCAAATTGGCATGTGATCTTCACTTATGAATTCATTGATATTAAAAATAATGAATATAGACATCCCATATTGATAGGAATTTTTAAATAAGATTTCAATAAACGTGGGTAGATACAAGTGAAGGTAGAGATTCCACCTAAGGTATGCTCTCACCTAGATGCATTAAAACATGTAATTATCATGATGAATTATCTATCTAGATAAGTCAAAAGGTGCACATGATATTCACATGATTATTTAAAATATGCACATGCATAATAGAAATAGTAAGAATGAGACTTAGGTAAACTTAACATAAAGGTGTAAATACACCAACACTACACCTTAAGTGAAATTTAAGAGAACATGAGAATGATTTGAAAAACATGAGTCCCAACACAAAGGATTAATCAAATACTTAGATACAATCAAGAAAAACATATGAAATGAGCACCCCTATGGCCACAAATGCATCTCATCGAAGTGCATGGATAAATTACTAGTACAACCATTGAGTTAGTAAGAGTAGGTTCTTTGTATGAGGCTTTCTTTGAGAAACAAAAATCTTGAAAAATGGTAAACATAAGGAATTACTTGATGAAGTATTTCACACCATCCCCCATAGTGCTAAACTAGGTGGATGTAGATGATGACAATGGATGTCACATACATGGTTGGATGCATGTGTTGAAGGTGATGATGAAATTGAGCAACCCAAGAAAGAAAAACTCCAAGGTGGCAAACTCCATGAGACTGGAAGGAAATAACATGAAAGGTCATGGAGAAAAACACCCCATGACACTATAAAAATACATACACAAGTGACCTAAAACATACTACTTGGATGATAATTCCTATTGTTTTAAAAAGATATGTACCAAAAATAAAGGCCGTCATGGAAAAAAATCCTCAACAAGGGTCTCGATAACAATACCAAATAAGGGACCCATGTATGAGTGATTAATAAAACTCATTATTATTGTGCTATTAAAAAGGAAAGCATGTGAAAAGAAATTATTTATGGGCCCATCAATTATAAACTAAAGTTATTATTGTGCCACAAAATAAAATATCCCAATAGAATGAGGACCAAAACAAAAATAAAGAACCTCCTACCAAGATGAGTGGGTTGGAAAAGTTATTGCAAGACTTCTCCATGACATTGGTAATGGATATGGCATAAGTGGTAGATTAAATTTTCCAACAACTATGCCATAAGGTGAGTAATCTCAACAAAGTATTTCATAACTGGTATGAATCCACATGAATAATATGGATGTTTCCTTTTGTATGTCTTCTCAATATAATATGGTGTTTGTGTGATTGGCTACTTTGTTGACTGATCAGATGCTTTACCATGGATCTATAGAATATTTTTCACATCTTGCCAATTTTCTTGATTTGCCAATAGTTCCAATTTTTCTTTTCGCTGATGTTGATAAGGACTCTAACCAAGTGAAATTATTTTTGATGAAATTATTCCATGAGGGACATAATTCCATGGTTCTCTTTATTGTAATCCCAAAGATGAAAGTATATTTGTTGTCACTTGTAGTGCTGATATGGAATTGACAATAAAAGGACCTACTTCCTTCCTCAATTTAAAAGTTACCTTATACTTTTTTGGGAAAAATTGAATTTCATCAAAATTCAATCTTTGCTAACATATTCAAGAGAAAAAATTCTAGGAGTCATGAAAATAGGAAAGAGAAAGGGAGCAAGTTGAAAACCACAAAATATGATTTTAGTATAATGTTCAAAGACATACCAATATCCCTCTCTTTTTTCTGGGCTTAATTGTAAAAGTATTTTGTACTCAGGAAATATTCTAGCAGGAACTTGATTGTGAATAATTTGGTAAGATTTAGACATAAACTGATCAACATGTTTTGGAAATTCAACACTCAAAGTTTTCTTCATAATCACAAAAGACCAATGAGTAACTACACTTGGGTTCCCAAGATCATCTTCAATATTTATCCCTAGATGCATAAAATGAAAGACTCATGTGAACAAAAAAAGGTGAACTAGCTAAGACTTGTATTTGAAGCTTCTGAGAGATTCAAATTCAGACAGCTGGTAGTGGATTTGATCTACTAGAAATTGGGAATAGTTAAATTCATTGATGGGTTTGGCTGTGATAGGGAAGATTGAAACCATGATCCCCAACACAAACTCATCAATTGTCAAATCATTATTTTTCCCGAATATCATAGAAATCATCGAAATAATTTTTAGAGAAGTCTCAGGAAATAGGTTTGATTGAATAACAACGTTATCACCATAAACTTCAAGATCTGTAGAAAGGTATGAATGTAGTAAAGAAACCCTATATTTTAATTCTAGTTCTCTGAAATATTTGGCTACTACTAGATCATTTAGTGGCTCTCTATCATGATTCAGTGGCCATATCATCATCTCATTAATAGTCTGAGTGTTTAATTCAATGAGAATAGACCTAACTATGGAAATAATGAATCTCTTAGATGGAACATAATGTTCAACACACCACACTACAACATATAGAAAATGGTAAACCTCATGTACTATGAACTTGGTGAGGTCGGATTCCCACGAATAATAATGGTTGAACTAATCCTGAAAAACCTAGTTTTCTTGTTGGTATAACAAAAAGGGATGAAATGACAAGACGAGATTGAAAACATCCTTATATTTGTCAATAATATATTCCTTTACGGGGTTTACAGTTTTCTTATTTTCTATAGGCTAAGATATCTACATTTTGAAAATAACAACATAAAGAATAAGAATTCTTTAAAATTACCCATGGAGGATGATGACTGAGACATGTATGTTGGAATACTGAGAGGGGGGATGAATTATTATTGAGCACTTTTTACCACTTTTTAATCAGAACATGTAAACATTAGCTTTACCAACAATATATCATTTATGATTGCATTCAAGATATCATGAGTAATATCAATCAATAGTGCATAATAAATAACCACATATACACAATGCACAAAAATTTACGTGGAAAACCAAATAGGAGAAAACCATAGAATGCTTTCTTATATATCAAATATTACATTCATAGGAAGAACCAACTTCCAAATTCTCCATCACTAACTGGAAGGAGGCTCCAAACCCTTGTTTATAGGCTCTAACCTAAAGAAATATACAACTCCCTGATTTCTCCACCTACAACTGGAAGGAAGATCTAACCTATAGGAAGCTCCAATTCCCTGTGTTCTTTGGAACCAACTAGAAGGAGGCTACAAACCCCTTTCTGTACCCTATCCTTTTTTCCTTAAATATAAGTGTAGACTCAAACTATAACTACCAATGACACTGCCACTTTCACATCAAACTATCACTCTCATTGCCACTATCATTGGCACTACCATTGTCACTGTCATTGTCATTGTCACTGCCACTATCATTTTCACTTTCACTTCCATTGCCACTCATACTGATAGCTCATCATCAATATGATCATCAACAAGGCCATGTCATCCACCAAGATCATCACCAAGATGTGCATCAAACCATGTGTTGAGAAATGTTTGTCATACCAATACAAGCATGTGCTATATCAATAAACCATATACCAAAACTTGTACCATTTCATGCATCAACCATGTACCAAAA
Organism: Picea engelmannii; assembly: GCA_009831015.1. NCBI lineage: Eukaryota > Viridiplantae > Streptophyta > Pinopsida > Pinales > Pinaceae > Picea > Picea engelmannii. Next base: position 456,448 of record ML793981.1, on the reverse strand, counting down.
CTCTACCAAATCATTCATCAACCATGTACCAAAATATGCCATAAAACATGTACCATGAAATGTTCCTCAACCATATACCATATCTCTCATGATATGTCGCAATCATGCCATAAAACATGTACCATAAGATGTGCCAATATGTGTATCAACATGTACCACCATCACTAAGACATGCCTTAAGAATATACCATAACATCACCAAAACATAGCCCTCAAAACATCCATATAATCATACCTTCAAATCTGTAACATACTTTCCTGCATCATCATATTGTGATCATACTTCAACAAACTAGAACAAGCATCTTCTTCAAATATTCCTCAGCTTCGTTGGTCAGAGACCATTCATATAGAAGTACCTCATGGGACACGTGTCGTGCAACCCGCATGGGTTCCTTGTGGGAAAACTGTAGCTTGACCCACGAGGGTCAACTAAATTGGGGTTTTCTAAGAAAAACCCTTCACATACCTATAATATTGAAACTTCTTCTCCGCACTCCTTTGCTTCCTTAGACTTGCCAAAAGATCACTTTCTCATTTAGAAGATATTCAATAAACTTGTGTGTGTGAATATACTAATGAGAGGATCCTCGAGGTGTATTTATACCTTTTCAAAGTGACTTGTTTCCTTAACTTTAGGTTCAACTTGTACCTTCTTGTTATAACCACTTTTGCCTTTAATTAATGACTTGTAACTTCTTGTTGCAACCATTTAGGGGCTTCTTAACCTTTCTTATAGGATTTCAACTTCATTAGGGCATATCTCCTTAACCGTGAGGAACTACATGATGTACCACCTTGAGTTGGAAATGACACAACGAGGACTATCCATCTATGAGGGTGTTAGTTGCATTCTCACTATCCTTTATCCTTGTTTTCCTAAAAAAGCTTCGGGCTCCATGACCACACCTCTAGGTTTCTTTTAGACTTCTTCAAAGCATCTTTCCATGAGGGCCATGCTTAATGCTATTCCATAAGGGGATCACTTTGGAGACTTATTCAAATACACCCATCACTTATTCCTTCAAAACAATCCATCACTTCTAGAGGCTTCTTCTGGGGTTGACTAGGGTTGACATCAATGACAACCAACTATCTAATAAGGTATCCAACTAGAGTAATAGTGGTGAATCTCATAGGATTTGGTAATTGGGTGCTCAAACTCTACTAATAAAAAATAAACCAACATACATTTTTACCCTTGAAATATATATGTGTCGTTTTTTAATTGGTGGAAAATTAATTAAATAATAACTAGTTTCAATTTTACCTTTTCCACTGACTAATGTGATACTAGACAGGTGTTGAACCCATGTTGATTGCGAGGGGGTTGGGCATGGTTATACTAACCACATATATCGGGTACCACAATCGACGGATGGGCTCCACGTCAAAATAAATTTAACTATGGTAGAGTTTCCACCCCCTTTATGTTAAACGTCGAGCATGTGAGGGGGCCACAATCTACTGTGGATCGTTGATCTGACGATCTGTGAGGGATCAATTTGCAAGTAATAAACCACATTTTATTAATATAAAAACTATATAATAACAAAAATATAAAATCCTATCCTAAGTTTTAAATGAAATCTAAACTTCATAAAACTCAAATATGATTTAAACTATACAATAAAGGTTTAGAAATAAACATTCATTTTATTAAAATAAAATAAAACTATTGTAAAAATCCTATGAAAAAGAAACTTCATTCAAAATCAAACTAAATNATATATATATATATATATATATATATATATATATATATATATATTTATTTATTTATTATTTTTACAAAACTATTATTTTTTACAATTCTAACTCATAAATCATTGAAAGTTACAAATTTATAAAATTTGGACTATGTTACAACAACTGGCTCCATTTGGGGATTCTGTGTCCCCGCGAGACACTAAATAACATGTATACCAAGTGCCTTTTATTGGGTTATGGATTCATTATTCTACATGAAACTAATGAAATAGTCCTATTGAATGGTGTTTTCTCCATGGAATAAAAAATAAAATATTCTCACTTATAAGATTAATCTATGATTGAAGAAACTGAATGACTACCAATTTCAGAATTCAACATGTTTATATAGAATATGACCAGAAAAGATAAAAAATATTTCACTCATTCAAATTTACTCTAGAGTTGTTTATGGTAATATAAATCTAAATTTTGGCTCAGGAGTCAAAATTGTAATTAGTGTTTTCTTCTTCAAGGCCTCAATATTTCAAAGAGTATTTAGGCATGAACATAGTTTTTCCTGAGAAAACTAATTTAAATTGATTATTATAGTAAAGATACTCATTAACATCCCTCCTCATTCTCATGGTGTTTCTACACTACCAAAAAGTGTCCATATCCTATGGTGTAGTCACCCGAACATCACAGGCCTTGATTCACAGCCAGCGAGCATCCATAGCCCCGATGAAGATACCTTCATTTCCCACTTGAATTTCCTTTCACCATATCTTTAATTTTGTTTGAACTTTTATAGGATATAGGGGAAATCAATATGCTTTTTGACATTTAAGGGATGATGTCTATTAATCAAGAATGAGTCTATTAAATGAGTTATAGAGTATACTCATAGGTTTTTAATTTTCTTAGATATAGCTCTATCCTTTCCAAAATATATTATTTTAGTAATATACCTTGAGTAAAAAAAAAAACTACAAGTTTGATTCTAAATCCTTTACTTAGCAACATATTACCTTAAACATACCTTTGAGTGTATTAACATATTCTTGTTTTTGGTTTTTAGTTAACATGTTAAAATCCTAACTAGCGGTTTAAGAAAGTTTGTTTTATCAAATTTTTTTTTTTTAATTTGAGAAGGGAAGAGGTTGTTTTTTCCAAGAGAATAAAATAACAAAATTTTCTAATAAAAATAAGAAATTGTGTTTTATTTTTATTTTGTTTGATAAATAGAAGTTTATTTCTATCCTAAATTTTCTGAAAATAAAGAAATGAATTAAAGAAAAATCAAAGAAAACCGACTATATACCATGAGTGGTAGAATGAACATTTTAGAATTGAATAAAGTGTTTCATGAATGACCCATTGACAGGCAATTCCAATAGATTTCCTTCCAAATTTTGAAGAGAAAATGAATTATTTCCCTGTACAACAATAATTTTGTAGGGTCACAACCATAAATGATTAGATGAAATGAAAGGAAATTCTAGTAGATTTCCTTCAAAATTTTGAAGAGAAAATGAATTATTTCCTTGTACAACAATAATCTTGTAGGGTCACAACCATAAATGATCAAACTTTCCATGTTTACCAGGATTGTCTTTCCTACTATCCCATTTTAGTACTGGATCACTAAGGGAAAATTTTCTTTGTTTTTCTCTTCTGCCAAGGATAGGTTTGATTTTCTCTTGATATTATCGAAGTTACTTTCTCTATGGTCTATTGTATTTCAATTATATGGTTTACTCTTTTGGTAAGGTCATTAGGTTCTTCCTCAGTATCTTGCATCAATTTCATCACAGAAAGAACAAAGTTAATAAGGAAAAAAACATCAATTCCATAAATCAATTGAAAAGGAGACATATCCGTAGACCTTTTAGTGTTGATTATATTGGCCCAGAGTGAAAATTCCAAATGAGAGTGCCAAGATTTTGTATATATAGGTAACATTTTTTTGATAACCCTCATTAGACTCTTATTTGATGATTCCACTAATCCATTACCCTAAGGATAATAGGTAGTTGAATTCCTAATAATTATTTTGTATTTTTTATAGAAATCTATCATAGCTAGGGACTTGAATGCTTGAGAATTATCAGTTATGATTTTCCTTGGGCATCTAACCTAGCTAAAATATTCTCTTTAAGGAATTTGATTACAACTTCATCAATAGAAAATATGGTGGGAATTGCTTCTACCCATTTTGAATCGTAATCAGTTGTAGTCAAAATCCATTTATGTTGAGCACTAGAACTAGGATGAATTTCACCTATAAAGTCTAGACCCCATTGTTGAAAAGATCTTCAACTTTTATGGGAACCAATGGTAATGATGTAAGTTTTTGTTTACCTGCAAAAATTTGACATTCCTTGCAAACTCTAACCTTTGCATTTACCTCAGAAAAACATTTTGGATAGTAATAGCCATCTCTCATTATTTTATATGTAGTCTCTCTCCATGCATGGTGTCCTCCACATATGCCTTTGTGTAATTTATCTATGTGTTAGAAGAAAAGGATCGCAGAGCAATAAAATAAAACAAATGCAGAAATGAAACACAAAAGATACACAATACAATAGATACATAGATATACGTGCTTCACCCAGTGTGGGCTACGTTCACAAGAGAAATTTACATGTCCTTCCTTTTTATTATCCATCAAATAAAGCGATACAACCTACAAAACACCCCCTGTAACTTCCTCTTCTTTCTCTCATAGTCTCCTCTCTCAGAATACAATATTCGAGATAATGCACAACCAAAATACAATTCCCTCATAAAAATAGGGTTTCCTTCTAGGGGAAAAAATCCTAACATAATCTCTACCGTCATATCTATGACTTAATGATGAACAATTGAGATTGACTATGAAATTACAATATACATTTACAAGGCATTTTTTCCTTCAGGGGCCGCAGGGGGGGAAAGCCCCCCCCCCATGTGGAGGGGTGTACAATCTTCATGGGGTATAAACATGACTGAAAAAAAATACCTCTGAATCAGAAAGATAATCAAACTCCACAGCCAACAATCTCCCACTTGGAGACTGATCAAAACAAATCCCTAGACTATGATCCTTATTCGACCTGAAAAGTTTCTCATCTTTACCTTCATGCTTGAAGACCAACTAAAATTAGAAGGAACTCATTTTATCCCCGGTTACTCCCTTTTTTAACATGTCTGTAGAATTCTGGCCAGTATGTATCTTTTCCAAATTCAAATGTCCATCTTCCAAGACAGGACGTATGAAATGGTACTTGAGTTGTATCTGATCAGTATTCGAATGGAAGGTTGAGTTATTTGCAGGATGAATGGAACTCTCATTGTCACAGTAAAACATTCTATTCTCCTTCTTCTTTCCCAATTCCTCCATAAACCTTTATAACCAAATCATCTCTTTACTAGCTTCTGTAGCAACAACATACTCTACTTCCATTGTTGAAACTTCAACAACCATTTGCAGTTTCAAAATCCAACTTATTTTTTTTCAAACTATAGTAAAAACATACCCTTTGGTGCACCTCCTACTATATTTATCACCTTCCATATTTGAATCAACATACCCATATACGAAAATGTCTAAACATCGAAAACATAATGCATGAGTAGCAATACCTTTCAAATACCTGAGAATCCACTTTACTGCCTCCCTATGTTCTTTACCTGGATTGTCCATATACCTACTCACAACTCCCACTGCATGTGCAATATCTGGTCTTGTGCAAACCATTGCATACATCAAGATACTAAATATTGATGAATAAGGGACCATGGGCATGTATTCTATCTCCTCCCTTGTCTTGGGATACATTTCCTTGGTTAATTTGAAATGGATGGCCAAAGGTGTACTAACTGGTTTTTCATTCTGAATTCTAAAGCTCTCCAACACCTTATCTATGTACTCACCTTGAAACAATGCCAATTTGTGATTTTCATGTCTCTTGTTATTCTCATGCCAAGGATTTTCTTTGCAACACCCAAATCCTTCATCACAAATGAATTAGCTAATTTCTTCTTGAGAACATTTATATCCTGCATGTTAGACCCTACAACAAACATGTCATATACATACAATATCAAGATAATATAGCTTCCATTTTCTAGCCTTTTCAAATAAACACAATCATCAGAATGGCATATACTATAACCTTGTTCTGTCATAAACCTATCAAACTTCAAATACCACTACCTTGGAGATTTCTTTAGGCCATACAATCTCTTCTTCAACCTGCATACCGAGTTATCCTTCCCTTTGACCTCACACCCCTGTGGTTGCTGCATATAAATCTCTTCCTCCAAATCCCCATGGAGAAAATTTATCTTTACATCTAATTGTTCAATATGCAAATATTCTACTCCCACAAGACTTAAAATAGTCCTAATTGAATTCATTTTAACAATAGGAGAAAATATTTCATCAAAATCTATACCTTTATTTTGTGCAAACCCCTTTACAACAAGTCTAGACTTGTACCACGTTTTGCCTCCATATTCTTCCTTCAACCTGTAAGCCCATTTATTTTTCAATTCTCTTTTTCCTGCAGGAAACTGAACCAAGTCCTAAGTCTGGTTATTTACCAAGGAATCCATTTCCTATTTCATGCCTTGCTCCCACTTCCTTTTAGTGTCTACCTTCTTTTCCTCTTCATAACTTTCTGGTTCACCAGAATCAGTCAACGATAAACAATACAATGAAGGAGAGTATCGTTCATGGGGTCTACTTAACCTGGTAGATATTCTAACAACACTTGCATGAGTTTGAGGTACCTGTTTCTCTTGTTGTTGTACATTTTGATTTTTTGGTACCTTTGGAATTTATTTTTCTTGTTTCTTTCCCTACAACTGATATTTGTACATGACCTTCTCAATGAATATGAAATCTCCACTCCTAATGATTTTGTGATTTTCATAATCCCATAAGCGATAACCAAAATCATTAACAACCTATATAATAAAGGTAATCTTATTGAATTTTTCCTTAAGATTTGTTCTATTTTATTTATCAACATGGAGAAATGCTTCACAACCGAAATTCTTCAAAAAATAATAGTTTACCTTTTTACTTGTCCATGCATCCTCTAGAATTCCACCATACAAAAAAATTTAAGATCCTTTGTTTATTAAGTAAACAATAGTATCTACAACATCAGACCAGAACTGTAAGGGAAACCCAACATGCAATCTCATACTCCTTGCACACTCCATGATTTGTCTGTTCATCTTTTTTGACACAACATTTTCTTGTGGTGTTCTTGGAACTGTTTTCTCTCTATGAATCACATGGTATGAACAATAATTATCAATCTCCTTGTTGCAATATTAACATCCATTATCACTATGAGACACTTCAACCTTTTTCCTTTCTCCTTCTCAACCAAAGATTTCCATTTCTTAAAAGTATCAAAAACATCATATTTTTGTCGAATGCAATAAACCCAACTTTTTCTAGTTGCATCATCAATAAAAGTAACATAATAAATAGAACCACCAAGAGGTGATACCTGAGATGGTCCCGATACATATGTATCCATAATCTCTAACCTTTCACTCTTCTTTTCTTTTCCAACTCTGAGAAATATGTCTCTCTTATGTTTTCCATAAACACAATGCTCACAAAAATCCAAATAAATCTATTTAATATTTGGAAATAAATTTCTTTTGTGAAGTATCTGCATCCCCTTCTTACTCATGTGTCTAATCCTATGATTCCACAATGTTGTATCCACTCGTGTAGAAGATAAATAGATAGAAGAGTTAGTATTACCAGTACATAAATACAATGTACCTACCTTCTCTCCTTTTTCTATCACCAATGATCCTTTCTTGACCTTCCACACCTTATCTATAAATATAGATATACATACTTCACTTTCCAACTGGCATGTTGAAATTATACTCTTCCTTAGGTCTGGTACATGTATTATCTCTTTCGATAACCATTGGATTCCATTATTTTTTTTTATTTGTACCTTACCCATTCCAAAAATTTTCAATGGTGCATCATCACCCAAATGAACCTATTCAAAATCACCTTGAACATAATCTAGAAAATGTTTTCTATGGGGTGTGGCATGAAATGAATCCCCTGAATCTACTACCCAAGACTGATAAATATTATCTATAGAAAGAATCAAATCATCTTGTAACACATCACCTGTTACATTTCTTCTTGATTTGTCTCTTGTTTTCCATCTCTTCATATGTTCTTTCTTCTGACAATTCCAACACTCTATCTTTCCTAGTCTTGATTTGAATATTCCCTTCCTATAATTCCTAGTGCTAACAGTTCCCAAAGCTCTTTCCTCTATCCTTTTGTCTTCCCTTGTTCTCCACAATCAACGCATTACCTGATGTCTCACCTGTGATTTTCTGTCACATTTCCTCACTAAGGATAACGCCAACAACATCATCAAATTTTAGAGTCTTTGAACCAAAGATAGAGTTACATAGAGCCATGACCAAGCCATTCCATCTTTCTGGAACTGAGAAAAATATTAGAAGATCCCTGACCTCATAATCAAAGTCCATTTTTATAGAACTTGGTTGATTATTAAATGTATTAAATTCATTTAAATGATATGCAACAAACCCACCTTCTGACATATTCATACTAAATAATCTCTTCATTAGAAATACATTATTGGACGATGAGGGTTTTTCATATAGTTTAGCCAATGCATCCATCAACTCCTTTATTTTCTTTTCTTTTGAAATATTAAAATCCATCCATGCTGCTAGGATCATTCGTATCATTCCTAGTGTCTTTTTGTCAAGAACCTCCCATCCTTCATCCTTCATGGCTATCAGATTATTTTCTATTCTTCCCAATCGTAGGAATAGATCCTTCTGATATAAATAATCTTCCATCTGCATCTTCCATAACTAGTAGTTTTGGCTGTTAAATTTCTCGACCCTAAACTTTCCATCTTTCTCCATTGCTCCCACTCAAACCAAGAACCCTCTTTTCCCAGTGAGTTACCTTTCACTATGATACTAGTTGTTATAAAAAGAGGATCGCAAATAAATACAATAAAAAAATGTGGAAATAAAACAAAGAAGATACACAATACAATAGAGACATAGATATGCATGGTTCACCCATCCTGGGATACGTCCACCATATAAATTTTTATGTCCTCCATTTTTATTATCCATCAAATGGAGGGATACAAACTACAACACAACTGTTTTAACTTCCTATTCTTTCTCTCATAGTCTCTTCTCTTAGAATACAATATTCACGATAATACACAACTGCAATATAATTACCTCATAAAAAATGGGTTTCCTTCTAGGGAAAAAACCCTAACATAATATCTACCGTTAGATATGTTACTTAATGATGAATGATCAATATTGACTATGAAATTAAAATATACATTTACAAGGAAATTTTTCCTTCAGGGGCTTCACCCCCAAACCCTAGTTAGCCCTGTACCCCCCAGCCAGGGGAATGATCTCCCCCGGACCCCAAAGGGGGGGAAAGACCCCGCTAAAACCCCCCCACATGGATGGGTGTACAATATTCATGGGGTATAAACATGGATGAAAATAAATACCTTTGAATAAAGAAGATAATCAGGCTCCACAACCAACACTATGATACCTTAAATCTCATATTCAACAATACAATTAAAATTTTTTCCCAAAGGGTCTTTCCAAAAAATATTTTCATTCATTATACAACACTTAATTTCTTGAAGCTTAAGATATCTAGCCTTTTATTGACTGAAATAATATGGACATTCAATATTTTGCAAATAAAATAAAAAATATTTGTACCAAGGAGAACGATAAAACTTATCACAATTTTTTACCAAGGACTACTGCAAATTTCTCTTCTCATTTTTAGCTGAAGGATGTTTTGTTATTTCTATAATCTATTTTACTCCAAGGACTCTGCAGTTTGATTTGGTTAATAGTTTTTCCAAACCTTGTCATTTGATCAATTTTGTTGGTTTTATTTCTAAATCATATTCCTAGATATTTTCTATTCATTTCCCTCTTTTTCCATCTGTGTCAAGATGATTTATAATATCTTTCACTATGTTTCTAGGAACATATCCAATTATTCTAGAATGAATAACATAGACTCTAAAATATTTCATAGCTTATGCATAACATACAATATAGAAATACTTTTGTTGAAAAATGCAATGGTTTTTCTTTTTTTTCTTCATTCCTTTGTAAGAGGTCAACATCAATAGTGTTATCAGATGCAAAGGAAAATACGAGAAATTCCTTAGAATATTCTGGGCTGGCCAATACTAGTGCTTCTACCAAAGATTTATTAATTTTATCCAATGAGTATCTATCTTTTGTGGATGACTTAACCTCATTATCCTTTTTAAGTTCCATATTAGTCAAATCCTTCACTATCTTAACAAAATTATGTATGAATCTTCTAAATTTTTTTGTTTTGTTAAGGAAGGACTATATCTCCTTATTCCTTGGTACACTGATAACCTGAATTGTTTCAACACATTGAGGGTCAATCTTGACTCCATCCTTTGATACAATATGACCGAGTAACTTTCCTTCCTACATAGAAGGAAAGTTAATTTAGTGACAAATCATATTTTTTCATTTAATGAATGTTTGCTTAATATGTTTTAAATGGTATTTATCCGATTTAGAAAAAAAAGTAAGATCATCTAAATATATCACATAAAATGTATCCCTTTCTCCCACAGATTCTATGCCAATTTCCCTCTCAAACGTTGCTCTTGCATTCATTAGCCTAGAGGGCATTTCTTCATACATGAAAATTCCCCATGGTGTGGTAAATGCATTCATCTCTTTGTATTTTTCATGCACAACAATCTAGTTATAACCTAAAAACCCATCAATCATTGAAATTCGATTAGAACCAACTACTTTTTGCAAAACATGGTCCATTTTAGGCAAAGGATAGTTATCTTTCATTGAACAATTATTGAGGTTTCTAAACTCAACATAGAGTCTAATTTCACCATTTGTTTTCTAACAAGTACTAAATTTGCAACCGAAGAATAATATCTCAAAGGAACTATAATTTTTGCATCCAATATATTTTTAAGCTCCTTTTCAATGAATGGGAATAGGATATGATTTACCTGTCTTTATTTCTATCTAAATGGTTTAGATCCTAACTTCAGTGGAATTGTATGTTGAATAATGTTGGTGGCATAGGTCTTCAGATATTCATAATACCAAGAAAATACTTTAGTAAATTCTTTGATTAAATCAATATACTTGACCTTCTGATCGACAGGAAGACATTTAGAAAGTTTGATATGCCTTGTTTCTTATTCAGTTCCAATATTGTGATCTTCTACTTATTCCTTTTGAGGATGAACAATTTGTTTTATAGAAATATCATCTTTGTCAAATAGATTCTCCAGAGGTACCAATCCCTTTGGAATATGATTATTTCTTAGCACCATCATTTTATGATTAGAAATCATATCTTGAAATTTAGGGTCTGGATGACTATTTTGATTAATTTTTTCATTGTTTTGGTCATCTTCCCAATTAATATGAGTTGCTGAAAATTCGTTAATCATTTCCAAAAACTTTTTAATATGCTGGTCATCTTCAAACACTTGCCAATTTTTGACATTGTCAGGTATTGAAGGTTTGTATTTCATTTTAATTTCATATTTAATATTTGACATTTTAGGAGGTTTGAAAGTACTTTCTGCTATAACTAAAGAGTCAACTTTTTTATTTTCTTCTATAGGAAATGCATGAATATTAAAAGTCAAGAAGAAATTCTCAATTAAGTCCCAAGCATAATTTCTATAGGATCTTATACTAGGATGATTATCTTAATAAAATTTCCTTATTTGTTGAAAAACTAATTATGCATTCCCATAAACAATAAGATTTACAATTTTGATTTTCTTAGCAACTCCTAAACCTATAACTAAAGCTTCATATCCACAAATGTTATTCATGGAATCAGATTCAAGCTATAATGTAAAAGAAAATGGAAAATGTTTTCTAGAAGGTGAAATTAGAAGAATACCTACTCCATCACCTTCCCAAGAGGAAGCTCCATCAAAGTACATTTTCCACATTCCCTCCTTAGGATTATTTTCACTCAAAGAAATAGTTACAGTGTATGTACAATTTTCTAGTTCATCATTTATAGATAAGGTAAAAAAACCCAAATATTGATCTTTAGAGTAGACATGATAATTATTAAGGTGTTTAGGATCATTGATAGTGTAATAAAGTTTGGTTTCCCTATAAATTCTCCTGGTATCTCCACCAAAGAATGGGATTGTGGATTAATTCATGTCCATTTGCAACGAGCCACTTAGTTTACTTTCTCAGGATCTAGAGAAAAACATCCCATAGTTGACAAGAACATTGCTGGAACTATATCCATCAAAACACTTTTTACAAGTATTTGGGATAAGTGAACTACCATATATTTAATCATCCCTAAACATATAACTTTTCTTGCATCAAAGGAATACAAGTCATGATATGATATTTTTATTTGTAATCCTAACTTATCCATAAATGTTTTTTTGCATTCGATTGTGAGAAGCTCATGAATCTAGCATGCAATTGTGTAAAAGATGTTCATGAACTATTAAATAGATATAAAGTGGGGATATTGATTCTCCTCTTTCCCCAATGTGATGACCAAACATTACAATAGGCCTTTCATCTTGAAAGTTTAATGTATCTAGTTGGGTTTCTACAACAAAGAAATCAATCATTTTCATCACTTGTTTTCTGTAAACAAGATTTTTTGCAATTTCTAACAAAGGGATTGCGATCCTGATTTTATTAAGCTCATGTTCCAGATTAAAAGAATTGCTTTTTTTTTTTGTTTCTTTTGGTTTTTTATCTGTTTTCTTTTTAACCCATGGATCAATTTTTATTTTGGGAGTTGTGATTTGTTTCCCTTTGTCTTTATTTTTTGTTTTTTCTGATTGACCTTGATTATTCATTTTGGTTGTATTTACATTGGTTCTTGGTCTAAGGTCATAATTTCTATGTAATTCAACTTGTAATGCGTATGATAAGAGTCTATATTGAGATGATGATGAATCAAAATGATTATTACTATCGTCTTCATTGAAATATGAGTTAACGCTTACATATTTTTCATATTGATCCTGAGTCACATATACTTTAGAAGGGTCACCTTCCATCATATTAATCTCCTCATCAATATCCTCAATTTGATCTTCTTCAAAATTATCAACCAAATTTTCCTTTTTTTATAGGATCTTGTATAGGTTGATCTAAATTTCTCCTTTCTATGTGAAAAACCCAGGGAGTATTAAAAGGCCTTCTAAAATGATTTTGGTTTCTAATGCTAGGAATTATTCTCTCTATTTCCATCGACCTAGCCAGTTTATTTGATAGATCTTTGATAATTCTGGACATCTCTTCAATTTTATCCTCCTGATTTTTGTTAGTACCAAATGTACCAACTTGTTCCTTTTGTTTTCTTCTTTCTCTTTCTCTTTCTCCCGATTCATTTATGACTTGTTGACGGGCGAAATTGACCGTCCGTCAACTGGGAGAGTGGAACCGGTCCGGGGTTGTCTAAATAACCCAAGCCGTTTGGAATGGACCACCCTGACGAGTTTAACGGCTCCGTTGGCCGCTCTAAGGTCTCCTATGGAAACCAAAGAGAAATGATCTGAGATAAGAAATCTAACTAATCTAAATAAAACAAACTAAACTATAACTGAATACAAGAAACTAACTAAAATAAAGGAAACTAGAAACTAATAAAACAAACTAAACTAACTACACTATTCTAACTATAAACTACTTACTACTATATATACAAGATACTAACTATGATTATAATAACTCAAATCAACTACCTAATTATCAGCTATAATATTTCTTATTCACAAATGTACACTATGGACAGCCTACAGATTTGATTAAAACCTGCAAAAATCATGTGCATTTTCTGCCCTAAGACAACCAAGAATCTCTTTTTTATCTTTTATGTTTTATGAAAAGGAAATAAAA
>ML793981.1:407344-431733 GCA_009831015.1 Picea engelmannii | reverse complement strand
TATGTATAACAATAAGAAATTATATCACTTGTATTTGATTTAGATAGCAAAGTAATACTAAACCATAAACAAAATGATATACAAAACTTGAAACACAATGTTGATATATTGAAAAGCAAAAGCTATGACAAAACATCAATTCTACTCCAATTTGAATCAGAATTACATATCATTGTTCTCCCACAACTGAGGATTCTAGATTATTACAAAACCATAGGTTTATATAGGTTTCTCACAAGGTAAAACATCCTTGTGAATAATAGCAAATTGTTTTACAAAATCTGGGGAAATATCCCAAAATCTCCTAAACTAAGGAAACAAAATGCAAGTAAAATTTGTAGATCATCTCCTAACTGATCATGATATCTATTGCCAATTCGAATTTGCCTGCAATAGAACACAAAGATCAAATTAGAAGGACGTTTTATTAGAAAAACAATAAAAAATTGACTTTACAGACTTAGCTACAGAATCATCTGATTCTGTAGCTAGTCAAAAATAGCAAACAGAACTAGATATAATCAAATAGAATCAAATCCAAAACTAATTACTAATGATTCAACTATTCCTTAAGTTAAAACCAAATAAAAAAGAATGCAATCGGGACAGGGCAATAATACTCTATTTTTCCAATTGACATAAAATCGAATCAAATCTTAACAAGACTGTTTCATAAATGCAATCAATGGTAAACCAAATCGTATGAAATACCAAAAATCATTATTGATTTGCATATCGTTCAATCCATTGCCAATATAGAAAACTGTCATGATTTCATGCATAACTGTATTGATAGAATCCAGCCACAGACTTCGTTCACTGAGTTTCAAACAGTTCACAGGTATAGTCGTAATTATCATTGACCAATTATAATCATAACAACAGATTGATATCATTTAATTAAAAGCACGATGTGTAAATAGCTTCCATTGTAATCAGATGAAATCATATCGATCAAAAATATTTATGTTTGATTACCACATAGTCAACAGACAGAGGCGCGATAAAATCGATAGGATTCATGAACTGGGCAATAATCAATACGAATATTTTACTGAGCTAATTATAGAAGTGAATTCAAAACCTTGAACAGAATCCAATTCAAACAATAATGAGAATCGAATAAGTTGCAATTGGTTATGTATCAACAGAAAAGTATCCGATTTGGTTGAAAGACAAAAATAACTAACTGATAACTAATCACATTTACTCATAACTAATTCAAATCATACCGTTGACTGTATTCAAAAATTGAAATATCAACAACAGTCTATTTTTAAAACTATTAACAACTTGTCTCATTAACAGAGCATCGAACTAAATTTGGACAATCATATCTATTCGATAATCCATTAAATTAAAACCAAATCCAATCGAATCTTAAACTAAAACAAAAATGATTCATCAAAACAAAATTATATACAACGAAGCATGCTTATGTAACAGAGCAGGTGAAATATGTACACAGAGTGTAATATAAATGAGCGAAAATTATACCATCGCAGATGCTGAGACTATGTCAATTTTGAATTGACAATTGTTATAGCAGACTCAACATTTTTGAATAGGATCGAGCCCGTAGTTCGTTGCTTCTTGTCGTTGGGTTGTTCTTTTGCATTCTGACCAGTGAGCTTGGCCACTTGGTTTTCCAAATCGTGAATTTTGGATTGCAATTTTGGGACGTCCAAGTAGTATCTCTCCAACCACAACCCACACTGATCGCAAGGTGGAGCAACAGTTTGAACAGAAGGGGGTTTTGATGATTCCCTGAGGGTTTCATGGAGGGGTCCAATACCAGGGAAGTCAGGGCTACCCCGCAGACAAGGAGGTAAGTTCTTGACGAAATCATAAGGAGGTTTGCCACACAAGCCCTCTGAGTAAGGATACTCTTCGGCGAGAAAAAGTTCAATGTCTGAATCAGAGTCTTCACTGACCACGATAGGTTCTGATTTGGCAGGGGGTTTAGATTTATTCCTCGCCATGCGAGAGATCAACCTTGCATTTTTCTTGCCTCTAGTATTAGCACCAGTCTTCGCTCTAGTCTTTTTGGTTGTAGGCTTAGCAACTTCGGTCTATTTAGTCACAGCCATAGGCAAATTCGTAGGTGAATCGGGATTAGGTTTGGGTAACAAAACACTATAAGGCACGGGGGTAGGCTTGCTCTCGGTCACCATGGGCTTATCCACCTGTGGAGGGTTCGATTCTTCAAAGCCATTACGGCTAAGAAAATCATGCCAAGAATCACGACGTAACCCCAATTCATAAACCAAAATCATTTTAATCAACCCCAAATGGAAGAGGCTGGTGTCAGCCTGGCTACGCTTGTACCTTTTAGCCATTTTGAACAAACTTCGGTGCAGATAGTGTGGCATACTAAGTTCGAAACCCATA
This sequence comes from Picea engelmannii, assembly GCA_009831015.1. NCBI lineage: Eukaryota > Viridiplantae > Streptophyta > Pinopsida > Pinales > Pinaceae > Picea > Picea engelmannii. Next base: position 429,342 of record ML793981.1, on the reverse strand, counting down.
AAAACCATTAATAAACGTAGGTGAAACAAGAAAATGAACCCGTACCTGCCTTCACAAGTAACGAATTGCTTGATAATCATCAAGAGATCATACCAGCAGGGTTTCAACATCTTTGCAGGCAAACTTCTGTCGCATGAGTTCACTGTGCGATATTGGAACAGTAATTTCCACGGGACATCATCTACCTTGAAACTTTTCGACCATTTTTGTCCCTTGAAAGGCAGGCTGGTTGCCATGCTGAGAAACTGTTCAGTGATTTCAAGCTGGACATCTCCAACTTTGGCTCGGCATCCAGCGAACGATAACGCAAATTTCCGAGCCACAGTGAAGTTATAACCATATAATTTCCTTATGAAAGCGAGCCACCCGTGATTTTCCAGGTCGCTATACGCACCATGAAACGTCAACAGTGCTTGGTACCCGTTGGGCTCGACCCTTATGACAGGAGCCATGGCTTCTATACATGGTGGGGTTTGAACTGAATGAAACAATGCACAGAGTAAAAAACGATAGGGTTTGACAGCTTCAGCGCTCGAAGAGACCGGAATTAACTGCATGTGTGCGAAGGTGGTGGGATTACCACCGCCATGCATTGTATTAATGACTGAGTACAATGTTGTTATAATCATAATCATTTAAACCATATGTATCGGCCAACAAATAGGTTTACAATCATATCAACGTGCCATTCATCCGAAACAGAACCAACACCATACGTTATATTCATGCGGCAAGTGTACAGTTCAATCCAACACAATATCCAACATTAACCAACGATCCATCGTATCAATCAATCGTTTTACACCAAGGTTAATTCAATCATGCCAATACATAGTTTGAAACTATTGATCGCTTAATGTAATATCAACTCACAAAACAATATACCAAGCATTGATTTATGAAATTGAAATCCAAAAGATTTAATCAAAGCGCTTTTGTGAAACTTAAACCATTGTTATTTCTCAAATCGACCTTATAAATTTACCAATGCATTCGTTTGTGCATTCAAATGTTTATATTTCAAAGTTTTTAGAACATTGCAACCAAAATTTCATATAATTAATGAGTTAAGAGCTCATAGTAATAAGGATCAAAGCATATAAGACCAAATCCATCATAACCTTTATAGGGTCAGAATAAAACCAGTAAATATTCATGCTCAAAGGCTTAGTAATCAGACAGATCCAAATGCGTAATCAAGGTAAGAGTAGGCCAAAGGACATAAGTTTGAAAAAAATCTTTAGCAATCATGTGATAAACCAATGGTCAAGTGTCTTTTGGAAAAATAAAAGACCATGATAGTTCAAACGATGAAAGAGGTATTTTCACACTTTCAGTTGTGAAAATCGAATCGAAACCAAATTGCAATTGTCGCAAAAATGAAACAAATGTCTAGAAGCACAATGTGACGATGATTTGTTGTTGATGAGACAAGGGGTGTAGGCAACTTTTTTAAGAGCAATTAAAAAAATGAATTGGCTACCAACATGACTCTATATTTTCCTGATGCAATCATGTTGGATTAAGTTTCTACTACATCATCTTGTATACTAGTTAATGTGGTGGATCTCCTTTCCCTAAGAAACAAGGAAAAGTCAAAATCAAAAGATGCTGCAAAAATGACTTTTACTGCTGGTTGTGATGGTTTGACATTTGCAGGTATTTTATTGTAAAGTTTATCAAATATCTTGATGAAATCTTAGACATATTCATTTTGTTTCTTTTTAATATTCCCAAACTCAGTCAAAACATATAAATGATCTTTCATTTCACCCCATTTCCTAAGGAAAGAATATTCTAGAGCATCCCAAGAATTGATGGAATTAGGGGGAAAACATTTAAACCATGTCCTCACCTCACCCTCAAATATATGGACAAATATATTCATATTCTAAGTCTTTATTATCAGTGAAATAATCAAATGATGCTAAATGTTCAAGAGTTGTGGTCTCACCCTCCCCATTAAATCTAAGCAATAACTTCAGATAATTATCAAGAAAATCATGGATATTTGTTGGAATATTTAAAGGAGCATATCTAGAACCAAATTTATTGAAAACTCTTTGTGGAGGAGGAGGAGGTGTTTTTTGTTGTTGTTGTTAATGTTGTGGTATTTTCCCTGTAATAATTAAGTACTCATGTATTAACTGAGAGTTCCCAAGAAAAAGGGGATTGATGTAGGTCTTGAGAAGCTCTCCTTCTTCAAGAGGGTTTTCTGGCAAAGAAGTTTGAGGAATCTCTAAAAATTCCCTTTTTGGACTTAAAAAGGAAAACGTTGGGGTTGTAGACTAGACAAAAAAATCTTTAGCAGATTCCTTTGGGGAAATATTTCGAGAATTCACGAGTGATTGTTTCAGAGAAATATGAGGAGAATATTTAGTGGAATGTATTTTAGAAACTACAGTAGAGTCTTTAAGATAAATTTCGATATAACTTTTAGGCAAAAATTTGATGGAGCCTATTGTAGAGATTATCAATGGTGGTTTTGGGGAACTTGGAAGAGGTTCTTTGGAAGATGAAAGAATAGATGGGTTTGAAGGGTTAGCAGGGTTTATAGGAGTTTTTATTATGGAGTCCTTTGGATCAATATCATATTTTCCTTTTGATTTAGAAAGAGTGGAAGATGAAGGTTTAGAGGAGGTTATGGTAGGAGGAGTTGTGGGTGTATGTTTACGATTTTTATTTGACAATAGTTTTTTAGGATTAACTGCTAGTGTTGTTTTCTTAGGATTTGGGTGAGCTCAAGTGTTTCTCTTTCCTGATGCCATGATTAGAACTAAGGAGTTTCTAGGTGAAGGATTTTTATCCTTCCCATCTCTTTTTTCACTAGCAATGAGTAGGTTTTACTGTTGTCCCCAACAACGATGCCAAAACACCGTTGTAATCCTTGAGATGTTTCTATCTAGGAAACTATGCCAAGGAATCCATAAGATTGATTAATTTTTTTTAATAGATCTGTCCTAAAACCTAGTATTTTGTTTCTAATTTATGCATGTATCTTTAGTCTTTAAATATTTAAAGATTTAGAATTGGAAGGAAAATCACTCTATGTTCTTGGAAATTAACTCTTTAGAAGATGAAACAAGAATGTAGAGAAAACAAATTGAAAATTAAATTAATGTACCTTCTAATAAATATTACTTAAATTTCAAGAAGAAGGAATGATTCTTATGTATCTTTCAACCAAAATATAGTTTGAATAAAAAGAATACTTTTTTTTTAATTCAAAAGGAATAATGAAATATAAGCACATGTCTTCCTTTATACTAACAATATATTTGAAGAAATATGAAAATTGTAATGATACCTTTGCAACATTATGATGGTAGTTATTTTACTAAGTCACCATAGTCATGGAATTATATACATCTAAGAATAAATTACGAGCATATAAATTATAGAAGGAGAAAGAGTTAACATAATCTGAAACATAAAAGTTTGAGTCTTCAAAAACTTGCAGATATTTTTTATTGAAACTTAAGCTTGGTCCAAAACACTCTTTTACATTGAGTTCTCATGAGCATTTATACAAGATAGGTCGAAACCAAAAATGATTATTCGATCATATTTCTTAGAAAATTGAGACACACCAAAATCTTTGACTCCCTAGAAATAGGAAAATTTGAGGAGTCAATTCCTTATTTTGTTCTTTTATGAGTCACCCTGCCAACAACTGGAAGAGAAGATTCGAAGTCACATTTGAAGGATAATTGAAAGATTTCATTTTCCTAAATGAAATATCCAACTTAGTGTATTTTTTGTATGTAGGGGTATGTGAGAACATGTTATTTATCTTCCATAAAACACATAAATCATCTATGAGTAGGTCAACAATAGTTTTACCTATTAGAGTATTGGTCATATTCTGAAACTTATCATCTTTTTCTCTGGCAGAAAACAAACATTTTCTATAGTTTTCATATGACAATAAGTTGCAATATTTATCTCAGGATGAAGGTAACCCCATTTTCACTAAATTCTCAAATTTGTTGGAAAAAGATTCCACATTCCTTTTCAGTGCTATGCATTCATTCTGAACTTATTGTATTATATTCATCTTTGTAAATTGTTTTTCAGTTTCCATCACCATTGTTGTTCTACAATTAACACCTTTCCTCAACAATGTTTCTCTAGAATTGGAAATTTATAACTTTATGATTTGGGTGGCAACTTGTGGTCTTGACTCTTGTTCCCAATTCATGAAATGATTTCTGGATTACATCATCTACTTCTCAAATTTGTTGGAAAAAGATTCCATGTTCCTTTTCAGTGCTATGCATTCATTCTGAGCTTGTTGTATTAGATTCGTCTTTGTATTTTTTTTTTTCATTTTCCATCACCATTGTTGTTCTGTCATTAACACCTTTCCTCAACAATGTTTCTCTAGAATTGGAATTGCAGAACTTTATTATTGAGTGGAAACTTGTGGTCTTGTTCCCAATTCATGAAATGATTTCTGGATTACATCATCTACTTCATCTACCAATAACATTTCATCATATATTATTTTGAAATAATCCCAAATCATGGCTACCTCAATGATAATTTCATTCCAATTGAGATTCTTGGCTCCTACCAGGTATGGTTTACCTAAAAATTTGGTCTTCATCTGTTCCATATCAATTAACATATTTGGCTTCTGTTTCTGATATTCTATAACAATTTTGTCTTTGTCTTTGATTTCTTCTTTCTGCTTTGAGATTGTTTCCTTTAATATTTGAATTTCAACACATTTCATATTCATATCTACTAATACCTTTGATAGTTCATATATTGGATATGATGTCTCTGTTGCTTGAAGAGACGAAGACCCTCCTTTTAAACTTTCATTATTATTTTCATACATTTCCATATGCTCTCCCATCTCTACCATTTTCTTCACAAGATGATTTTCTTTTGCTTGGATTACCTATAGTTTTGGAGTCTATGTTGGAGAACTAAGAGGGTGGGTGAATCCGTTGTTACTGTGCTTAAACAATTATGCCCATTTTAAACTCTTTACAGAACACTCAATGACGATCACAATAATGCAGAAATGTAAGCAATAGAATATTCAACATCAATCGCACACATGAAATATACAGAGACAGATATTTCTCGAGGAAACCCATAAAGGGAAAAAACCTCTTCTTATTGATATGATAAGTAATATTTATTTTATATGAATTATCATTATTATGATCACCAACTCATTGTGAGGCTACCACCTCTGTTGTGCAAGCTGCAACTTGCTGAGAGCACCAACTCTCTGGTTTCTGTAACACTCACTAAAAGGAAGCACCAACTCCCTAGCTTCTCTAGCACCCACTAGAAGGAAGCACCAACTCCCTAAGTGTTCTAGCACCAATTGGATGGAAGCACAAACTTCTAGTCACACAGGCACCAACCTGTATAACAGAGAACAACAGTTCTCCCTTGCACCAACCTGCCACCATGGTTTTTCTAGATACAACTAGATGGAAACTACAACTCCCTGTGTTCAAGCACCCACTTGAAACTTTGAGGACACCAATCCTCCCAGGCACCTCCCTACCACCCTGAAATATAAATATTTTCTTTTTAAAACTTTATCACAGTGATACAACATTTATATATGGCTTACCAGCTTCATCACTGTTCTGCTACGCTTCTCTGCTCTCCCTGCATCAGTGTCTCTACCCTAAACTTTATGTGTCTCTACGCTTCTCTGCTCTCCCTGCATCAGTGTCTCTACCCTAAACTTTATGTGTCTCTACGCTTCTCTGCTCTCCCTGCTACGCTTCTTGGTTGTTAAATTTCTCGACCCTAAACTTTCCATCTTTCTCCATTGCTCCCACTCGAACCAAGAACCCTCTTTTCCCAGTGAGTTACCTTTCACTATGATACTAGTTGTTATAAAAAGAGGATTGCAAAGAAATACAATAATAAAATGTGGAAATAAAACAAAGAAGATACACAATACAATAGAGACACAGATATGCATGGTTCACCCATCGTGGGATACGTCTACCATAGAAATTTCTATGTCCTCCATTTTTATTATCCATCAAATGGAGGGATACAAACTACATCACAACTGCTGTAACTTCCTCTTTTTCTCTCATAGTCTCCTCTCTTAGAATACAATATTCATGATAATACACAACCGCAATATAATTCCCTCATAAAAAGAGGGTTTCCTTCTAGGGAAAAAAACCCTAACATAATCTCTACTGTTAGATATGTGACTTAATGATGAACGATCAATATTGACTATGAAATTAAAATAAACATTTACAAGGAAAATTTTCCTTCAGGGGCTTCACCCCCAAACCCTCGTTAGCCCCAGACCCCCAGCTAGGGGAATGATCTCCCCTACACCCCGAAGGGGGGGAAAGACCCTGCTAAACCCCCCCCCACATGGATGGGTGTACAATATTCATGGGGTATAAACATGGATGAAAATAAATACCTCTGAATTAGGAAGATAATTAGGCTCCACAACCAACACTATTATACCTTAAATCTCATATTCAATAGTACAATTAAATTTTTTTCCCAAAGGGTCTTTCCAAAAAATATTTTCATTCATTATACAAAACTTAATTTCTTGAAGCTTAAGATATCTAGCCTTTTGTTGACTGAAATAATATGGACATTCAATATTTAGAAAATAAAATACAATTTTTTTGTACCAAGAAGAACGATAAAACTTATCACAATTTTTTACCAAGGACTGCTGCAAATTTGTCTCCTCATTTTTAGCTGAAGGATGTTTTGTTATTTCTATAATCTATTTTACTCCAAGGACTCTGTAGTTTGATTTGGCTAATAGTTTTTCCAAACCTTGTCATTTGATCAATTTTGTTGGTTTTATTTCTAAATCATATTCCTAGATATTTTCTATTCATTTCCCTCTTTTTCCATCTGTGTCAAGATGATTTATAATATCTTTCACTATGTTTCTAGGAACATATCCAATTATTCTAGAATGAACATAGACTCTAAAATATTTCATAGCTTATGTAGAACATACAATATAGAAATACTTTTGTTGAAAAATGCAATGGTTTTTCTTTTTTTTCTTCATTCCTTTGTAAGAGGACAACATTAATAGTGATATCAGATGCAAAGGAAAATATGAGAAATTCCTTAGAATATTCTGGGTTGGCCAATACTAGTGCTTCTACCAAAGATTTATTAATTTGATCCAATGAGTATCTATCTTTTGGGGATGACTTAACCTCATTATCCTTTTTAAGTGCCATATTACTCAAATCCATCAATATCTTAACAAAATTATGTATGAATCTTCTAAAAAAATTTGTTTTGCTAAGGAAGGACTAGATCTCCTTCTTATTCCTTGGTAAACTGATAACTTGAATTGTTTCAACACATTGAGGGTCAATCTTGACTCCATCCTTTGATACAATATGACCGAGTAACTTTCCTTCCTACATAGAAGGAAAGTTAATTTAGTGACAAATCATATTTTTTCATTTAATGAATGTTTTCTTNATAACTTGAATTGTTTCAACACATTGAGGGTCAATCTTGACTCCATCCTTTGATACAATATGACCGAGTAACTTTCCTTCCTACATAGAAGGAAAGTTAATTTAGTGACAAATCATATTTTTTCATTTAATGAATGTTTTCTTAATACGATTTAAATGGTATTTATCTGATTTAGAAACAAAAGTAAGATCATCTAAATATATCACATAAAATGTATCGCTTTCTCCCACAAATGCTATGTCAATTTCCCTCTCAAATGTTGCTCTTGCATTCATTAGTCTAGAGGGCATTTTGTCATACATTAACATTTCCCATGGTGTGGTAAATGCATTCATCTCTTTGTATTTTTCATGCACAACAATCTAGTTATAACTTGAAAACCAATCAATCATTGAAATTCGATTAGAACCAACTACTCTTTGCAAAACATGGTCCATTTTAGGCAAAGGATAGTTATCTTTCAATGAACAATTATTGAGGTTTCTAAACTCAACACAGAGTCTAATTTCACCATTTTTTTTTCTAACAAGTACTAAATTTGCAACCGAAGAATAATATCTCAAAGGAACTATAATTTTTTCATCCAATATATTTTTAAGCTCCTTTTCAATGAATGGGAATAGGATATGATTTGCCTGTCTTTATTTCTATCTAAATGGTTTAGATCCTAACTTCAGTGGAATTCTATGCTGAATAGTGCTGATGGCATAGGTCTTCAGATATTCATAATACTAAGAAAATACTTTAGTAAATTCTTTGAATAAATCAATATACTTGACCTTCTGATCTACAGGAAGACATTTAGAAAGTTTGATATGCCTTGGTTCTTATTCAGTTCCAATATTGTGATCTTCTACTTATTCCTTTTGAGGATGAACAATTTGTTTTATAGAAATATCATCTTTGTCAAATAGATTCTCCAGAGGCACCAATCCCTTTGGAATATGATTATTTCTTAGCACCATCATTTTATGATTAGAAATCATATCTTGAAATTTAGGGTCTGGATGACAATTTTGATTAATTTTTTCATTGTTTTGGTCATCTTCTCAATTAATATGAGTTGGTGAAAATTTGTCAATCATTTCCAATTTTTTTTTAATAAGCTGGTCATCTTCAATCACTTGCCAATTTTTGACATTGTCGGGTATTGAAGGTTTGTATTTCATTTCAATTTCATATTTAATATTTGACACTTTCGGAGGTTTGAAAGTACTTTCTGCTATAACTAAAGAGTCAACTTTTTTATTTTCTTCTATAGGAATTGCATGAATATTAAAAGTCAAGAAGAAATTCTCAATTAAGTCCCAAGCATAATTTCTATAGGATCTCATACTAGGACGTTTAGCTTGATAAAATTTCCTTCTTTGTTTAAAAATAATTATGCATTCCCATAAACAATAAGATTTACAATTTTGATTTTCTTAGCAACTCCTAAACCTATAACTAAAGCTTGATATCCACAAATGTTATTCATGGAATCAGTTTCAAGCTATAATGTAAACTAAAATGGAAAATGTTTTCTAGAAGGTGAAATTAAAAGAATACCTACTCCATCACCTTCCCAAGAGGAAGCTCGATCAAAGTACATTTTCCACATTCCCTCTTTAGGATTATTTTCACTCAAAGAAATACTTACAGTGTATGTACAATTTTCTAGTTCATCATTTACAGATAAGGTAAAACAACCCAAATATTGATCTTTTGAGTAGACATGATAATTATTAAGGTGTTTAGGATCATTGATAGTGTAATAAAGTTTGGTTTCCCTATAAATTCTACTGGTATCTCCACCAAAGAATGGGATTGTGGATCAATTCATGTCCATTTGCAACGAGGCACTTAGTTTACTTTCTCAGGATCTAGAGAAAAACATCCCATAGTTGACAAGAACATTGCCGGAACTATATCCATCAAAACACTTTTTACAAGTATTTGGGATAAGTGAACTACCATATATTTAATCATCCCTAAACATATAACTTTTCTTGCATCAAAGGAATACAAGTCATGATATGATATTTTTATTTGTAATCCTAAGTTATCCATAAATGTTTTTTGCATTCAATTGTGAGAAGCTCATGAATCTTGCATGCAATTGTGTAAAAGATGTTCATGAACTATTAAATAGATATAAAGTGGGGCTATTGATTCTCCTCTTTCCTCAATGTGATGACCAAACATTACAATAGGCCTTTCATCTTGAAAGTTTAATGTATCTAGTTGGTTTGCTGCAACAAAGCAATCAATCATTTTCATCACTTGTTTTTTGTAAACAAGATTTTTTGCAATTTCTAACAAAGGGATTAAGACCCTGATTTTATTAAGCTCATGTTTCAGATTAAAAGAATTGCTTATTTTTTTGTTTCTTTTGGTTTTTTATCTGTTTTCTTTTTAACTCGTGGATCAATTTTTTGTTTGGGAGTTGTGATTTGTTTCCCTTTGTCTTTATTTTGTGTTTTTTCTGATTGACCTTGATTATTCATTTTGGTTGTATTTACATTGGTTCTTGGTCTAAGGTTATAATTTCTATGTAATTCAACTTGTAATGCATATGATAAGAGTCTATATTGAGATGATGATGAATCAAAATGATTATTATTATCGTCTTCATTGAAATATGAGTTAACGCTTAAATATTTTTCATATTGATTCTGAGTCACATATACTTCAAAAGGGTCACCTTCCATCATATTAATCTTCTCATCAATATCCTCAATTTGATCTTCTTCAAAATTATCAACCAAATTTTCCTTTTTTCATAGGATCTTGTATAGGTTGATCTTAATTTCTCCTTTCTCTATGCAAAACCCGGGGAGTATTAAAAGGCCTTCTAAAATGATTTTGGTTTCTAATGCCAGGAATTATTCTCTCTATTTCCATCGACCTAGCAAGATTATTTGATAGATTTTTGATAATTCTGGACATCTCTTCAATTTTATCCTCCTGATTTTTGTTAGTACCAAATGTACCAACTTGTTCCTTTTGTTTTCATCTTTCTCTTTCTCTTTCTCCCGATTCATTTATGACTCTATATTTTCTTGATGCAATCATGTTGGATTAAGTTTCTACTGCATCATTTTGTATACTAGTTAATGTGGTGGATCTCCTTTCCCTAAGAAATAAGGAAAAGTCAAGATCAAAAGATCCTGCAAAAATGACTTTTACTGCTGGTTGTGATGGTTTGACATCTACAGGATTGTATTGAAAAGTTTATTAAATATCTTGATGAAATCTTAGACATATTAATTTTGTTTCTTTTTAAGAGTCGCAAACTCGGTCAAAACATGTAAATGATCTTTCTTTTCACCCCATTTCCTAAGGAAAACATATTCTAGAGCATCCCAAGAATTGATGGAATTAGGGGGAAAACATTTAAACCATGTCTTCACCTCACCCTCAAATATATGGACAAATATATTCATATATACATATTCATATTCTAAGCCTTTATTATCAGTGAAATAATCAAATGATGCTAAATGTTAGAGAGTTGTGGTCTCACCCTCCCCATTAAATCTAAGCAGTAGCTTCAGATAATTATCAAGAAAATCATGGAGATTTGTTGGAATATTTAAAGGAGCATATCTAGAACCAAATTTATTGAAAAGTCTTTGTGGAGGAGGTGGAGGTGGTTTTTTTGTTGTTGTTAGTGTTGTGGTATTTTCCCTGCCATAATTAAGTACTCAATTATTAACTGAGAGTTCTCAGGAAAAAGGGGATTGATGTAGGTCTTGAGAGGCTCTCCTTCTTCAAGAGGGTTTTCTAGCAAAGAAGTTTGAGGAATCTCTAAAAATTCCCTTTTTGGACTTAAAAAGGAAAACGTTGGGGTTGTAGACTAAACAAAAAAATCTTTAGCAGATTCCTTTGGGGAAATATTTCGAGAATTCACAAGTGATTGTTTCAGAGAAATATGAGGAGAATATTTAGTGGAATGTATTTTAGAAACTACGGTAGAGTCTTTAAGATAAATTTTGATATAAATTTTAGGGAAAATTTTGATGGAGTCTATTGTAGAGACCATCAATGATGGTTTTGGGGAACTTGGAAGAGGTTCTTCAGAAGATGAAAGCATAGATCGGTTTGAAGGGTTAGCAGGGTTTATAGGAGTTTTTATTATGGAGTCCTTTGGATCAATATCATAATTTCCTTTTGATTTAGAAAGAGTGGAAGATGAAGGTTTAGAGGAGGTTATGGTCGGAGGAGTTGTGGGTGTATGTTTAGGATTTTTATTTGACAATAGTTTTTTAGGATTAACTACTAGTGTTGTTTTCTTAGGATTTGGGTGAGCTCAAGTGTTTCTCTTTCCCGATGCCAAGATTGGAACTAAGGAGTTGCTAGGTGAAGGATTTTTATCCTTCCCATCTCTTTTTTCACTAGCAATGAGTAGGTTTTACTGTTGTCCCCCACAACGATGCCAAAACACTATTTTAATCCTTGAGATGTTTCTATCTAGGAAACTATGCCAAGGAATCCATAAGATTGATTAATTTTTTTTAATAGATCTGTCCTAAAACCTAGTATTTTGTTTCTAATTTGTGCATGTATCTTTAGTCTTTAAATATTTAAAGATTTAGAATTGGAAGGAAAATCACTTTATGTTCTTGGAAATTAATTCATTAGAAGATGAAACAAGAATGTAGAGAAAACAAATTGAAAATTAAATTAATGTAGCTTCTAATAAATATTACTTAAATTTCAAGAAGAAGGAATGATGCTTATGTATCTTTGAACCGAAATATAGTTTGAACAAAAAGAATACTTTTTTTTTTAATTAAAAAGGAATAATGAAATATAAGCACATGTCTTCATTTATACTAACAATATATTTGAAGAAATATGAAAATTTTAATGATACCTTTGCAACGTTATGATGGTAGTTATTGTACTAAGTCATCATAGTCATGGAATTAGATAGATCTAAGAATAAATTACGAGCATATAAATAATAGAAGGATAAAGAGTTAACATAATCCGAAACATAAAAGTTTGAGTCTTCAAAAACTTGCAGATATTTTTTATTGAAACTTAAGCTTGGGCCAAAACACTCTTTTACATTGAGTTCTCAAGAGCATTTATACAAGATAGGTCGAAACCAAAAATGATTATTCGATCATATTTCTTAGAAAATTGAGACACACCAAAATCTTTGACTCCCTAGAAATAGGAAAAATCGAGGAGTCAATTCTTTATTTTGTTCTTTTATGAGTCACCCTGCCAACAACTGGAAGAGAATATTCGAAGTCACATCTGAAGGATAATTGAAAGATCTCATTTTCCTAATTGAAATATCCAACTTAGTGTATTTTTTGTATGTAGCGGTATGTGAGAACATGTTATTTATATTCCATAAAACACATAAATCATCTATGAGTAGGTCAACAATAGTTTTACCTATTAGAGTATTGGTCATATTCCGAAACTTATCATCTTTTTCTCTGGCAGAAAACAAACATTTTCTATAGTTTTCATATGACAATAAGTTGCAATATTTATCCCAGGATGAAGGTAACCCCATTTTCACTAAATTCTCAAATTTGTTGGAAAAAGATTCCACATTCCTTTTCAGTGCTATGCATTCATTCTGAGCTTATTGTATTCGATTCATATTTGTAAATTATTTTTCAATTTCCATCACCATTGTTGTTCTACAATTAACACCTTTCCTCAACAATGTTTCTCTAGAATTGGAAATTTATAACTTTATGATTTGAGTGGCAACGTGTGGTTTTGAATCTTGTTTCCAATTCATGAAATGATTTCCGGATTACATCATCTGCTTCTCAAATTTGTTGGAAAAAGATTCCATGTTCCTTTTCAGTGCTATGCATTCATTTTGAGCTTGTTGTATTAGATTCGTCTTTGTAATTTTTTTTTCATTTTCCATCACCATTGTTTTTCTGTCATTAACACCTTTCCTAACAATGTTTTTCTAGAATTGGAATTGTAGAACTTTATTATTTGAGTGGAAACTTGTGGTCTTGTTCCCAATTCATGAAATGATTTCTGGATTACATCATCTACTTCATCTACCAATAACTTTTCATCATATATTATTTTGAAATAATCCCAAATCATGTCTACTTGAATGATAATTTCAATCTAATTGAGTTTCTTGGCTCCTACCAGGTATGGTTTACCTGAAAATTTGGTCTTCATCTGTTCCATATCAATTAACATATTTGACTTCAGTTTCTGATATTTTGTAACAATTTTGTCTTTGTCTTTGATTTCTTCTTTCTGATCTGAGATTGTTTCCTTTAATATTTGAATTTCAACACATTTCATATTCATATCTACTAATACCCTTGATAGTCCATATATTGGATATGATGTATCTGTTGCTTGAAGAGATGAAGACCCTCCTTTTAAAATTTCATTATTATTTTCATACATTTCCATATGCTCTCCCATCTCTACCATTTTCTTCACAAGATGATTTTTTTTTTCTTGGATTACCTATAGTTTTGGAGTCTATGTTGGACAACTAAGAGGAGGTGTGAATCAATTGTTACTGTGCTTAAACAATTATTCCCATTTTAAAATCTTTATAGAGAACTCAATGATGATCACGATAATGTAGAAATGTAAGCAATAGAATATTCAACATCAATCGCACAAATGAAATATATAGAGACAGATATTTCCTGAGGAAACCCATAAAGGGAAGAAACCTCTTCTTCTTGATATGATAAGTAATATTTATTTTCTATACATTATCATTCTTCTAAGCACCAACTCATTGTGAGGCTACCACCTCTTTTATACAAGCTGCAACTTGCTGAGAGCACCAACTCTCTGGTTTCTATAACACTCACTAGAAGGAAGCACCAACTCCCTAGCTTCTCTAGCACCCACTAGAAGGAAGCACAAACTCCCTAAGTGTTCCAACACCAACTAGATGGAAGCACAAACTTCTAGTCACATAGGCACTGACCTGTATAACAGAGAACAATAGTTCTCCCTTGCACCAACCTACCACCCTTGTTTTTCTAGATGGAACCAGATGGAAGCTTCAACTCCCTATGTTCAAGCACCCACTTGAAACTTTGAGGAAACCAATCCTCCCATGCACCTCCCTACAACCCTGAAATATAAATATTTTCTTTTTAAAACTTTATCACAGTGATACAACATTTATATATAGCTTACCAGTCTCATCATTGTTCTGCTACACTTCTCTTCTCTCCCCACATCAGTGTCTCTCTCCTCATGTCTATTATGCTTTCTTTTCTTCTCTCAAATATTCATTTCTATTCCTTTATTATTATTCACTTCAGCTCCTACACACCACATGCTTCTACCCACATGAAGCACACTCAACAACAACACCCATATCTTCTTTGTTCTATGTTTTTATACTCTCTGTGCACCTTCTGCATCCTTCATGCGCAATACCTATGCATGCTCTTCAACACGGCAATGTTCTTCCCTTCAGGTTGCTCACTCCATCTCTGCCTTTCTTCTGCATAGCTGAACAATAGAAAATCACTTCACTTCTCTGTTCTGCATGCATTGTTCATGTCCAGTCATCTCCTGATCGTCATAGCAACTCTACATCTTCTCTGGTGGTTATGTTGCCTGTGAGTTCATCATCAGTGTCTGTTATGTTGAAATTACTTAGCTTCTCTAGCATTCAAGACTCTTCGTCTTCTCTTTCAGTTAAAACCAGTCAATTATGGCTTCTTTGGCTTCTATCCCCTTCCTTTGTGTGATTTCTGGCGGTGACCAAGCGTTTTTTCAGAAGGCCCTTCCCAATTTCTGTTTAGTGAGCGCTGGCTCCATTTCATGATATGACCTTTGGCTGTGAGCTTCATGTGACCAAGATATTGCAGGCATGTCCAAAGGTGGTTTATACCAAACTGTTTTTCACCCCGCAAATCACCACGAGCCTCCATGCATTCTTTCTCCAAAATTATGGTTTTGATTGTGGTTCACTTACGAAAAATTAAGGCCCGAGCATGTTCTGGCCCCACAATGGAGCACAATTGTCTCTCACAATATTGACAATTCTCTTGAATGGGTGGTTCAGATATTCCCTCTTTCATCCATGGACTAGATATCTCCTTCCTCCATAAACGACTAAGGTTTCCTTCGTGATCCGAGCTTGGAGAGTTTCAATTCTCAAACCTTGCTGCTGGTGACTGGATATCTTCTAGAATGGAAGATATGCTGACATATGTCCTCTTCAATCAAAGGCTTTGTCTTATTTCCTTTGTCCACATGCAATCCTTGGTCTCAACAATTAGATGATACGTGTCCCTTCAAACCAATGGACGCGATCGATTTCACCTTTCAGGCTTTAGGAATTTTGATTCTCAAACTTCGCTTGCTCCTAGAGAATTTTAGCTGGAGTCCATGATCCAATGACACGTGTTCCTCTTGGATAAATGGTTGATATCTCCTTCAGGTCTCCGTACTTCAAATATTTCAATTCTCAACCTCAGCTTGCTCAAAATTATTTTAGCCAGAGTACACAGATTCCTTCCATGTGTCCTCTTCGAATCAATGATCCTTGTTCACTTCAGGACTTCGACACTTTGAAAATATCAAGCCTTTCTCCTTCTCATTTTCATAGAGAATTTTCTCTCAGAGTTCACGATCCATTGACATGTATCCTTACACATGATCAATGATCGAGAATACACCTGAAGTGGTCTTTAGATCGGATGACTCGTATCCACTTAGGCTCTTCGACATTCGGGACTTTAGGTCTTCAACATTTGGGATTTCAGGTCTTTGTGCGAGTACTGGTGGTAAAAATACTAAAGAAAAACTTCCAGAGTGACGTAACTCTTACGTCACTCGATGACGTGTCACGAGCCAAGCAACTGCCATGTGTCACTTAGATTTGTGATTTATATGTACCTAAAATGTTGAATCAACTTGACACTTGTCATTGTCTGATTGCACCATGTGTCCTTGCTAACGTGGTCTGCCACGTGTCCCTGCTGACATGGTTTGCTAACATAGTCTACCACATGTCCTTGAAGATGATATTTCCTGATGTAGATCTCCCTGATCTAACGGTCATTGTTTGATCTCCAGATTCGATGGCTGACGGAACTTCGCATTCTAGGGATTTCAAATCTCAATCTTTCAGGAGTGTAACCTCCTCGCATATCTATATCCAAAGCGAATGTTGTTCGTTCGATCAATATCTTGGATCAACGACTCGATCTTTCTGTGATGCAACTTTTCTATCTTATCCTGTCCTTCCACTTGAGATTGATTTGATGGCTGATGCAACTTCACATTCTGGAGATTTCAAATCTCAAACATTCCTCAGTGTAAACTCCTTGCATATCTAGACTTGAACTAATCATTGTTCATCGAACATGTTCTCATATCGACGACTCAATCTTTCTTCTTTCTCCTCCTGTATGGACACTGATATGACGACCTTTGTCTCTCTTCCTCCTGAGCTTTATGATCTCTCTAAATTAGAATTTTTTATAAGTGTTCAAAGGTCTTGACTTTTTCTCCTCCTGCGAGCCCTTCTCTTGGACCTTGACTGCACTTCTAGAAAGTGCAAATCGCTATCTCTTATGAGATTTGATCTCTACATACTATTCACTTCTCCTCCCGAGCTTGTGATTTTATTGTTTTCCATCGATGTTTCTATTATTGCCATCAATGGCAAGCAAATTCTTCCTATAAACATGCCAATAATATCCCCCTTTAGCATTGATGGCAACCCTTGGACCTCCAACTGTAACATCCATACCATCCCTTTTCTCCCCCTTTGACATCAATGTCAAAGAAAACATGCTTCCCTTGAACTGTTGTAGTATCTTTTGGAGCTATCAGATATTCAACCAATACATACTCCCCTTGACAGGATGGATTCTCTTAGGTTGATAATGGGGTCACGCCCAACTTCTAGTGTAGATAATGAAACTGAGGTTTTACAATTGGTTTAGTGAAGATATCAACAATCTGATCTTCCAAAGGAATATAATGCAAAGAAACAATAGTGTTTGTCACCTTTTCCCTCAAGAAATTATACTTGATGGGTATATCCTTGGTCTTGGAGTGAAATACAGGATTCTTGGACACACTAATTGCACTAGTATTATCACAATGAATTGGGATCGGTGCAGTATAGTTTACCTCCAAGTATGCAAGTGTCTAAATCATCCATAATACTTGGGTACAATAAGTGGTAGTTGCAATGTACTCATCTTCTGTAGTCGATGAGGAAATGGAATCTTGCTTCTTTCTCAACCATGACACAAGGGAATCTCCTAAGAAGAATTCACCTCCACTCGTGCTTTTCATTTCATCCACACAGTTAGCCCAATCAACATTTGAATAGATTGATAGTTGAAAATCCTAATTCCTAGGATACCATAGGTCATAGTCCATTGTTCCTTTCAAGTATCTGAATATTCTTTTGACAACTAACAAGTGACTCTGTTTAGGTGCATCCTGATACCTTCCTACCATTCCAACAACATGCATTATGTTTGGACAGGATGCTTTTATATACAATAGGCTTCCTATCATATACCTATATGAACTCTGATCAACATCAGGTGAATCATCATTCTTTCTTAACTTACATCCAGTGACCATAGGTGTGCTCATAGGTTTAGAATCTTCCATTTGAAACCTTTTCAACATTTCTATTAGATATTTTTCTTGAGAAAGAAATATTCCTTCATACCTCTAAGTAATTTGTAGACCAAGAAAAAATGACAGTTCCCCTATCATAGACATTTCAAATTCAGACTAGATGACAGAAGAAAACCATTGCACCAATGAAGCATTATTACTACCGAAGATGATGTCATCTACATAGAACAACACAATGAACATATCATTACCCTTTGTTTTGATATATAGATTGCTGTCAATTGTTCCTCTCTTGAACCCTTTTTCTTGTAGATACATATGCAGTCTGTGATACGAGGCACGAGGAGCTTGTTTTAACCCATATAAGGCTTTATTTATCTTACAGACAAAGTCAGGGTTATCTGACAGTTGGAAACCTTCTAGTTGTTCCATATATAATTCTTCTTTTACATCTCCATTTAGAAAATATGACTTTACATCCATTTGATAGACTTTAAACTTCTTATGACAAGCATAGGAAAGAAATATTCTAATAGATTCTAATCTTTCTATAGGCGTAAATGTTTCATCAAAGTCCAGTCCTTATATTTGAGCATATCCTTTACAGACCAATCTATCCTTATTTATTACAATATTTCCTTGCTCATTCATATTATTTTTGTAGACCCATTTGGATCCTATTACATTTTTATTTGCTAGCCCAGGAACAAGTTCCCAAGTGTCATTCTTTTCAATTTGGTCCATGTCCTCATTCATTGATTTTAACCAGTTTACATATTCACTGGCTTCATTGAAGTTCTTGGGTTCCACCATGGATATTAAGGCTACATGTGATCGCTCAGTGTTTTTGATTATCCTTCTCCTAGTTTGTACACCTTTGTCTTTCTCACCAATTATCTGACTTGCAGGATGATTCTTTTGAGTAATTCTAGAGGAGGAATTTGATGTTGTCTGCTGATTTGAGTCTGCTTGAGTATTTTCATCTTCGTCTGACTCAGAGTCTTCTTGTTCTGATTCTTGGACCTTTTCAGCTTCAACTTCACCTATATCCTCTGTTGTTGATTCAGTGTTGTTTGCCTCTCTTACTAGGACTCCTTCATCAACTTTTTTTTCAATACAACCAACCAATTTATGAAGCCTCTTAATATAGCATCTGTATCCTTTATTGTTTGTAGCATACCCTAAGAATATTCCTTCATCAACCCTATCATCATACTTGCCAATATTCTCATTATTATTCTTTATGTAGCACTTACTCCCAAAGAATTTGAAGTGTTTGATTGTAGCAGGTCTTCCATGCCATAGTTCATAAGGTGTCTTGTCACTGTGTGGTCTAAGGTGAGATTTATTAAGAATATGGATTGTTATTTGTATTTCTTCTACCCAGTAACTTTGACCAATGTTCTTCTCATTCATCATTGACTTGACCATTTGTTGAACTGTCCTGTTTTGCCTCTCAACTACTCCATTTTGTTGTGGGGTTGTTGGGATTGTGTGTTCTCTTTTGATCCCATGTTTATCACATAACTCCTTGAAATCACTTGAAATAAATTATCCTCCTTTGTATGATCTCACAACCTTTAATCTGTTGCATGTTTGGTTCTGTTAAGCCCTAGTATTGGCTCATTACCCCTTAATTGGGGCATATTACATTAGTAATGTTATTTTATTTATGTCGGCTTTATTCCATTAGTTGTAATTATACCTCCTAGTATCATATATATACCAAGGAGACATTTTCATTTGGAATCATCTTGTACTTGAACATTTATGTGGGGTAAAAGGAGGTTTCCCCCTCGAAGAGGTTTATTATCTTAAATTCTCTCTTTTTCAAGGCGTTGAGTACTTATTTTGAGGTTTTTCTATGCTATATTGATATTTGGTTCTTAACATATGGTATCAGAGCTCAAGGTCTTGGGGTTTCGGTGCTACATCTGAGAAACTGTGGCATTTTCTCTATAACTTTTTTTCTACAACTATTTAAAAGGAATGGCTTGGAGGATATTTAGTAGATAGATCAAGACCCTGAACTCCAGAGGCTATTCTAAAAAATTAGTAAGTCTCAAGCAGGTGTTCTAGGTAAAACAATCATAAATTCTTCCTAGAGTATCCAAATTGAGTGAGACCAATTGCATTGGATAGTGGACAGACTGTAGTAGTTCTGGTACATGTTTTAGAATTTATATCAAATATTTTGTGCAAGGCACGCTATACAAGTGAGATCTCTTGGAAATCCCAAAAATCAACAAGTTGTGGGGAAGTTACCATAAATTCCACTTGGCACATCCAATTTTTATCAGACCTGTGGGATTGAAGAGAAGAAATATTAGAGACCTATAAAAAATAAAATTTCATACTCAAAAGGGCTGAAATTTTGGAGATACAATAAAAGGAATATTTTCTAGCAGAACCACCTTAAAATCAAGGTTTAAATTGATACTTGGCCAACATGCCACCAAAAAAGGGAACTTCTATGCCAAATAAGCCTCCAGACAATCCTACTTGGACTCTTGATGAAGGTGAAGAAATGGGTAGGGACATAAATGATTTATAAAAGAAGACAATAACAAAATATGGACTACAAGAGATGATGGATTCAACAGAAGCTAAGTTTGAGGAAAATACTAAGATGGATGCTTTAAAAGGGAAGATCATGGAAGGATTGAAAAATTTCCTAATAAAGAGGACACCTGAAAGTGAAAATGTATCCCATGAAATTCATGATGAGGACACAAGGAAGGTGAATCAAGAATGGAGAAAATTCAAATTTGGGTTGAAGACCAACCACATTCCTAAGAGCGATATGAGGAAGTTTTATAGCAAGGACCAAATATCATGGATACTTCAGATTGAGTAATTCTTTGATCTACATAATGTGCCACATAAACAAAAGGTACAAATTGCTTCTTTATATTTAGAACCCAATCAATTTGTATGGTATCACTGGATTTGTTGTCGCAAATCAATTGCCACTTGGATAATTTTTACAAAAAAAATGATAGCACACTATGAAGATACAAGGAGTAATACCTTCTTTAGACAATTGATAAATCTCAAGCAAAAGGGTTCAGTTACCGAGCATATTGATAACTTCCAAAGATTGAATATAAAGGTAACATATATTCCATATGAGCACTTGATTAATGTATTCATAGGAACTTTAAAGGATAACATTCAACATGAGGTTCGCCTTTGGGAACCCAAATCATTAGAGAATGCATTTAAGGTGGCAAGAAATGTTGAAAGTAAAAATATGGCTATGGCTAAAAGAAGGACCAACCCTAACATCTATAGATAGAATAATGCTCCTTATTCTAAAACACCTCAACAATTGGAGGAAAGAAAAGCAAAAGGTTTATGATTTAATTGTGACAACTAGTACAGTAAGGCACATAAGTGTGGTGAGAAGAAATTATTCTACATAGATTGTGAAGAGGAAGAAGAAGAAGAACAAGAACCATCTCAAGATGAAAATGTAGAAGCAATTTCATTTGAATAGTTGACTCCTACGATATCATGTAATGCATTAGTTGGAATTAGCACTCCTCAAACCCTCAAGATCGAAGGATACATCAAAAATAAAAGGTAATATTCCTAATTGATTCCGGCAACACTCATAATTTCATTCACTATAAATTAACCAAAGCTCTCAATTTCTTTGTATATCTAGCGCCAGAGTTTCAAGTAATGATTGCAGATAGAGGAACTATCAATTGCTTCAGAAAATGAAGTAAGATCAATCTTACTATGGGGGAATATGTAATGAATAGTCCAATGATTTCTATACCCATGGGTGGTGCTGATGTTGTACTAAGAATCCAATGGTTACAATCATTAGGAACAGTGGCTTTTAATTTTCAAGAACTTTTCATGAAATTTTCATTGGAAGGAAAAGAAATTGAGTTAAGAGGTATCACAGGGAAACCCGGTAAGGTGATAAGCTC
>ML793981.1:393573-407294 GCA_009831015.1 Picea engelmannii | reverse complement strand
GAGGTATCACAGGGAAACCCGGTAAGGTGATAAGCTCTAATGGCATGAAAAAATTATTGAAAAAGGGGCATCAAGGCGTTATTGCACAACTATGCTCACTAGACGTTCAAACATCTAATCCATATATTCCTCAATATCTCCAAGGGATCATTGATAACCATTCCAAAGTATTTGAAGATATTCCCAAAGGTCTTCCACCCACTCGAAATCATGATCATGAAATTCACCTAATCCCTGGCAGTGTTCCTCCTAACATCAGGCCATACCGATACCCTTATGCCCAGAAAAGTGAAATTGAGCGCATGGTTGAAGAAATGTTAGAGGATGACATTATTAGACCTAGCCAAAGTTCTTACTCTACACCAATGGTAATGGTATTCAAGAAAGATAGCTCATGGCGTATGTGTCCAGATTATAGAGAGCTCAACAAGATCACTATTAAAGATAAGTTTCCCATTCTCGTCATTGATGAATTGTTAGATGAACTACATGGAGCAATCTATTTCACAAAATTGGATCTTCGTTCACGGTATCATCAGATTAGAATGAAGGAAGAAGATATCCCAAAAGCAACATTCCGAACTCATGAAGGCCATTATGAATTTTTTGTCATGCATTTTGGCCTTACAAATGCACCTTCCACATTCCAAGGGTTGATGAATTCCATTTTCAATCACTTCCTTCGAAAATTTGTGTTAGTATTTTTTGATGATATAGTAATCTATAGCTAGTCTTGGGAGGATCATGTGCGACATGTTGACAAGGTGCTACAACTACTAAAGGAGTAACAACTATATGCCAAACCATCCAAATGTCTCTTTGGAGTGAAGGAGGTAGAGTATTTGGGTCATATTGTATCTCATGAAGGTGTCAAGGTAGAACCTAACAAGATTAAGGCCATGATGGACTGGCCGATTCCCAAAACATTGAAGAATATTAGAGGATTTTTGGTTTTTACAGGTTACTACCGCAAGTTTGTTTGGCACTATGGAAGAATAACATAACCTTTAATGGAACTAACTAAGAAGGATGCATTTTCATGGACTCCATAGGCAACTAAATATTTTGAACAACTTAAAGAGGTGATGTGCAAAGCTCCTATCTTGACCACTCTAGACTTCACAAAAAAATTTATTGTGGAATATGATGCCTCAAGAAATGGAATTGGTGTTGTCCTAATGCAAGAAGGAAGGCCCCTGTCTTTTGAAAGTCGACCAGTCAAGGGAAATGACTTACACAAACCCATTGATGAGAAGGAACTTATGGCAATACTACATGCATTGAAGAAATGACATCCTTACCTAATAGGTAGGCACTTCAAGGTCAAAACGGATCATGATAGTCTTAAATACTTCTTGGAACAAAGATTATCTTTAGAAGAACAACAAAAATGGGTAACCAATAAATTGGGTTATGATTTAGAAGAAAAATGTTGTGGTAGATGAACTCTCAAGAAAGGATGAAGATGTTGAGGCCCTTCTATGTGCTATCTCCATCATCTAACCCGATTGGATAATAGAAGCAAGGTATGAATGGAAGAATGACGAAAAAGTGTGGACTCTCATTCAAAGGTTGCAGAAGTATTCTAGTCCATCAGATACATTTACATGGAAAAATGATTCACTATGGTACAAAGATCACTTATATTTATGTAAGAACTCCTAACTCAAACAAAAGGTACTATTGGAATTGCACACCTCTCCAATAGGAGGGCACTCGGGATTTTTGAAAACCTACCATAGATTCAAGAAGGATTTTTTTTTGGGATGGCCTTAAAACTGATGTTCAAAGGTTTGTGTTAGAATGTTTGGTTTTCCAACAAAATAAGGTGGAAACAATTAAAACCCTAGGTCTTTTACAACCATTAGCCATCCCAAGTCAGCGTTGGGAGGAGGTTTCCATGGATTTCATCACAGGGTTACCGAAGTCTGAAGGAAAGAGTGTCATCATGGTGATTGTTGATAGACTGACCATGTACAAACACTTTTGTGCACTCTCTCATCCCTTCAAAGCTAGTATAGTTTCCACCACATTCATGGAGAAAGTTCAAAAGCTACATGGCAGCCCAAAGATTATTGTAAGTGACATAGATTCCATCTTCACTGGACATTTTTGGACAAAATTATTTTCTTGTTTGGGTACTCAATTGGCTCATCTCTCATCCCATCATCCTCAATTTAATGGAAAAACCGAGATAGTGAACAAATGTCTAGAAGGCTACCTTCGTTTCTTTTTCTCTGATAAACAAACACAATGGTTCAAATGGTTACCCTTGGCAGAATGGTGGTATAACACTTCCTTTCGTACTGCAAAAAAAATGAGACCATTTATGGAACTCTATGGATACCACCATCCTTCCATCACTTCTTCTCTAAAATAAAAATCTAAGGTTCAAGCAGTGGAAGATCACATCGAGCATCAACAACAAGTTCTCCAAATCTTAAAGGATAACCTGACCATGGCACAGAATTACATGAAACAACAAGAAAATCAACATCACAGCGAAAGAAGTTTTGAAGTAGGGGATTGGATGCTTTTAAGACTACAACCATACAAACAGATGTCCCTCAAGAAAGCCAAGAAGGATAATAAATTATCACCAAAGTACTATGGCCCTTATAAGGTGTTGCAAAAGATTGGTACTATGGCATACAAATTGGAGTTGCATGCATCTTCACGAGTACAACCAGTTTTCCATGTTTCATGCTTAAACAAGGTTATAGGTGAAAAGATCCCAATTCAAACTTTATTTCTAGAACTTGACGAGGAAGGAAAAATCATATTGGATCTTGAAGCCATCACTGACACAAGAATTCCCCAACTGAGGAATAGATCCATTTAAGAGAATCTCATTAAATGGAGGAAACTACCGGCTAAAGATTCCACTTGGGAAGATGAGTCTTTTATACAAAAGCATCCAGAGTTACTCAAGCATTGCGAACAACACTTGTCTCAAGGGGAGGGGCATGTTAAGCCCTAATATTGGATCATTACCCCTTAATTGGGGCATATTACATTAATAATGTTATTTTATTTATGTCGGCTTTATTTCATTAGTTGTAATTATACCTCCTAGTCTCCTATATATACCAAGGAGACATTTTCATTTGGAATCATCTTGTACTTGAACATTTCTGTGGGGTAAAAGGAGGTTGTCCCCTGTAAGAGGATTATTTTATGAAATTCTCTCGTTTTCAAGGCATTGAGTACTTATTTTGAGTTTTTTCTATGCTATATTGATATTTGGTTCTTAACAGATTCTCAGTTAAAGCCTTAAATGATTTAAATTTCTCAAATTCTTTAGCTTTTTCTTTGAGGAAAGCAACCCAAGTGAGTCTGGAGTAATCATCAATGATCAACATGAAGTAGTTTTCCTTCCCTGTGCTTTCCTGTCTTGATGGTCCACATAGATCCATATGAACTAATTGGAGTGGTTTCTCTATTGAAGTAGAGTTATTGGATTTAAAATGTGTCCTGGTTAGCTTTCCTACTTGACAGGGTTTACACACAGTATCTTGTGGCTTTGATATTCTTGGAAGATATTTTACTTCCTCAAGATTTTTGAGCTTGATTAAGTGGTCAAAGTTTAGATGTCCAAGTCTCCTATGCCATGACCAGTTCTCATCATGTTTTATTAAATAACACTCTTCTCTATCTTATTTCAGCACATATACATTATTATATGTCCTTATTCGTTTAGCCACCACTTGTCCTGAATTTATAGACTTTATCTTACAATCTTTGGAAGTGAACACCACTTCACATCCTCTGTCACACATTTGAATTACATTGAGAAAATTATGTTTCAGCCCATCTACAAGCATGACATCCTAGTATTTTCCTTTGCCATTACTTAAACTCACCATCCCTTTACCCTTGATTTTAACTGGTTCATCATTTCCAAAGGTCACATTTCCTGTTTTTCCTTTACTTATAGACATAAAATTATCCTTGTCTCTATTCATGTGCTTGGAACATACACCGTCTATATACCAAAAGTATTTTTTTTTTTGAGATGAAAGTACTAGACCACAATTTTCACTATCTTTGTTTTTCCTTGTGCTGGCATTTTTAGCTAAGGGTTTTATCTTTGTATCTGTTCTGTAATTCTTCAGATGGCAGTTTGCAACTTTTTGGCTGAAGTTATGACAGTTATAACATTTTAGCTCATTGGTTAGTAGGTAAAATTGATTGGTTCTATGTTGTCTATTCATTGGTTGCTTAGTTCTATGTTGTAAAGATTTTTTATTTCTTGACCTCCTCAGTTGCATGTATCTAAACTTAATTTGACAATTTTCAATCTTATGACCAAAATTAGAATAGTAAAAGTAGTAACCATAGAATAAATTTTAGTGCCTGAAGGGTGGCCTTCTTCTTGGCAATTGTTGCTCCATACTTTGACCTCTTTGTTTTTTATCAGGGATCATCTTGTCTTTATTATCTTTTGGGGACAGAGTACTCTCATGGTCTGATTGTCTGCTGACTTGGAACTTGATCATCTTTATTGGCTCTTTGCTTTCTGTCTCTTTGCTGCTTGAACCACTTACATAGCCTAAACCACTGTTCAACAAAGGATATCTATGTTTGTTCATAATGTCATTTAGTTATGCCGAGGCTTTAATGCTCAGAAGATTTTGGAGATACAATGCTTTAAACTTCTCCATCTCTTTTTTGGTTTTTACTACCTCTTCTTCCAAGGCTTCACATCTTGCCTTCTTTTCTGATATTTGTTGTTTCAGGATATCCTCTATCTTCTTTGCCTCTTCTAACTCCACCTTTAGCGGGGAAAAGTATTCATCAGGTTTTTTAGCATTCTTTTCAAACTGCATCAACAACTATTTTTTTTTCTCTTCTTGATTATGAGTCTGTCAATATCTTCTAAGGCACTGATTTGTTCACCTTCCATATCAACCACAACTTATTCATCATTAACATCACTTCCTATATTTTTATTATCATAATCCTCTTTGGCCATAAGCACAAAGTTATTAAACTTATCTTCATAGGGAGAGTCACTATTTGTGTCTTCTGAAGAGTCATCACTGTTTACACATAAAATTTTCTTTTTACCAAATCTCCTAGGTTTGTACTTCTTTTCACCTTCAGAATTTTTATCCTACTTCTTATGTGGACACTTTGATGCAGAGTGACCTATATTTCCATAGTTAAAACACTTGAAGGGAAACTTTCCTTGATACTTTCCTGATCCTTTCTTTAGTCTTCTCACAATTGTTTCTTCAACTTCATCAGGCTCAGATTCCTCATTCTTATCTTCTTTAAAAGAAGCTTCTCTAGTGTTGGATTTATCTTTACCTATCCTCATTTCACTTGCAGTCAACGTTCCTAAAAGTTGATGAAAAGAAAAATATTTTAGATCATTAATTTCTTCTATAGAAAAGACCTTTGGGTTGAACCTATATGGCAGAGATCTCAAAATTTTCTGAACTAAAGAGGCTTCCTCAATTTTTTCACCAAGAGATTTCATTGCATTTACTAGTTCTTCAACTCTCAAAAATCAATTCCCAATAGTTTCATATTATTTCATCTGTAGATGCTCAAACTGTACTATGTAGGTTTGAATCTTGACATCCTTTACCTTCTCATTACCTTCATAACTGCTAATGAGTTTGTCCCACATGTCTTTGGTAGTTTCTAAGTGGATAAATTTTACAAATTCTTCTTCTGCAAGCCCACTCAGAATAAAATTCATAGACTTATCATTGAAGTTGAATTCTAGCTTGTCATCCTTATTAGCTAGTACAACTAGCTTTACATAACCAATCTCTACCATATCCCAAACATCTACACCTAAATCCATTATGTAGGTTCTCATCCTAACTTTCCAGAAGGCAAAGTTTGTTCCATTGAATAGAGGGGCCTTATTGGTTGAAGTTCCTTCATGGCTTCACATGTTTAATCTTACTGATCTACCTTTAAATAAAAAGGAACCAGATCTAATACCAACTGTTGGACAACTGAGAGGGGGGGTGGCTCAGTTGTTACTGTGATTAAACAACTATGTCCATTTTAAACTCTTTACAGAACACTCAATCACGATCACAATAATGAAAAAATATAAGCAATAGAATATTCAACATCAATCACACACATGAAATATACAAGGACATATATTTCTTGAGGAAATCCATAAAGGGAAAAAACCTCTTCTTCTTGATATGATAAGTAATATTATTTTGTGTACATTATCATTCTTATGAACATCAACTCATTGTGAGGCTACCACCTCTGTTCTACAAGCTGCAACTTGCTGAGAGAACCAACTCTCTGGTTTCTCTAGCACCAACTCCTTGGTTTCTCTAGCACCCAGTAGAAGGAAGCACCAACTCCCTAAGTGTTCTAGCACCAACTGGATGGAAGCACCAACTTCTAGTCACACAGGCACCAACTTGTATAATAGAGAACAATCGTTCTCCCTTGCACCACCTTGCCACCCTAGTTTTTCTCGCTGCAACCAAATGGAAGCTACAACTCCCTGTGTTCAAGAACCCACTTGAAACTCTAAGGACACCAATCCTCCCAAAAACCTCCCTACCACCCTGAAATATAAATCTTTTATTTTTACAATTTATCATAGTGATACAACATTTATCTATGGATTACCTGTCTCATCATTGTTTTGCTACACTTCTCTGCTCTACCTGCATCTGTGTCTCTCTCCTCACATCTACTGCACTTTATATTCTTCTCTCAGAAATGTGTTTCTATTCCTTGCTTCTTCTGCACTTCAACTCCTGCACACTACCTGCTTCTACTCACATGAATCACACTCATCAGCAGTGCCCATCTCTTCTCTGTTATACGTTTTTATACTCTTTGTGCACCTTCTGCATCCTTCTAGCGCAATACCTCTGCATTCTCTTGACAATGTCACTGTTCTTCCCTTTAGGTTGTTCATTACAGCTCTACCTCGCTCCTGCATAGCTTGAAAATAGAAAATCACTTCACTTCTCTATTCTGTGTGCATTTTTCATGTCTAGTCATCTCCTGATCATCATAGCAACTCTTCATCTTCTCTGGCGGTTCTGTTGCCTGTAAGTTCATCATCAGTGGACGTTATGCTAAGATTCCTTAGCTTCTCTAGTAGTTGAGACTCTTCATATTCTCTGTTAGTTACAACCATTCAATTATGGATTCTTTGGATTCTAGACCCTTCCTTTGCGTGACCACCGACGGTGACCAAGAACTTATTCAAAAGTCTCTTCTCAATTTTTGTCTAGTGAGTGCTAGCTCCATTTCATGATATGACCTTGGGCTGTGAGATTCATGTGACCAAGCTATTGAGGGCACATCAAAAGGTGGTTTAGACCAAATTTTGTTTTTCCCCGCAAATCACCACAAGCCTCCACGCGTCCTTTCTCCAAAACTGTGGTTTCAATTGCGGCCCGCTTAAGAAAAATTAAGGCATGAGAATGTTCTAGCGCCACAATGGAGCATGACCATCGATATCACAATATTGATGGTTCTCTTGAATGGATGGTTCATATCTGTCCTCTCGATTCCATGGACTAGATCTATCCTTCCTCCATCAACAGCCGAGGTTTCCTTCGTGATTTGGGCTCTGGGAGTTTTAACTCTCAAACCTTGTTACCACTGACTGGATATCTTCCAGAATGGAAGATCTTCTCACATATGTCCTCTTAAATCGATGACTCTGTCTTATTTCCTTTGTCCACATGCAATCCTTGGTCTCAACGATCAGATGATATGTGTCCCTTCAAACCAATGGATGAGATCGATTTCTCCTTTCAGGCTTTGGGAGTTTCGATTCTCAAACTCCACTTTCTCCCAGAGAATTTCACTCGGAGTCCACGATCAAATGACGTGTATCCCTCTCGGATCAATGGTTGAGATCTCCTTCAGATCTCCATACTTCGAAGATTTCAATTCTCAACCTCCACTTGCTCAGAACGATTTTAGCTGGAGTCCACAGATTCTTTCCATGTGTCCTCCTCGAATCAACGTTCCTCATTCACTTTGGGACTTTGGCACTTCGACAATCTCAAACCTTTCTCCTTCCCGTTTTCTCGGATAATTTTCACCCGGAGTTCATGATCCGTTGACACATATCTTGGCACATGGTCAATGATCGAGAATACACCTGAAGTGGTCTTTAGATCAAATTCCTCGTATCCACTTCATTTATTTGGAATTCAGGACTTCGGGTCTTTGCATGAGTACTGGTGGTAAAACTCTTGAAAAAAAAATCGGAGTGACATAACTCTTGCGTCACTCAATGACATGTCACGATCCAAGTAGCTACCATGTGTCACTCGGATTTTTGATTTACACGTACCTGAAATGTCGAATCAACTTGACACTTTTCATTATTTGATTGCACCATGTGTCCTTGCTAATGTGGTCTGCCACATGTCCTTGCTGACATCGTCTACTGACGTGGTCTACCACATGTCCTTGAGGATGAGATTTTCTGACGTAGATCTCCCTGATCTAACAGTCATTGTCTGATCTCTAGATCCGACAACTGATGAAAGTCTGCATTCCAGGGATTTCAAATCTCAAACTTTCAGGAGCGTAACCTCCTCACATCTCTATTCCTGAAGTGAATGTTGTTCGTTCGATCAGGATCTTGGATCAATGACTCGATCTTTATGTAATGCAATTTTGCTAGCTTATTTTGTCCTTCCACTTGAGAGTGATCCGACGATTGAAAAAACTTCACATTCTGGAGATTTCAAATCTTAAACTTTCTTGAGTGTAAACTCCTCGCATCTCTAGACCCAGACTAATTTTTTTTCATCGAACATGTTCTCAGATCGACGGCTCGATCTTTCTGCGTGCTCCTCCTTTCTGGACACTGATCTGTCGACTACTATTGCTCTTACTCCTGATCTTTCTGATCTCTCTGACTTAGAAGGTTTTCTAAGTGTTCAAATGTCTCGACCTTTTCTCCTCCTGCGAGCCCTTCTCTTGGACCTCAGCTACACTTCTAGAAAGCACAAAGTGTTATATCTTCTTAGCTTTGATCTATGCATATTGTTCCCTTCTCCTCCCGAGATTATGATTTTCTTGTTTTCCTTCGATGTTGTTGTTCTTGCCATTAATGACAAGAACATTCTTCCTATAAACATGCCAACAGTCTGTACATGCTCAATTCCTGGAATTTTAAGATTCTTTTTTAGAAAACAGATTTCTTTGTCTTTTGTTTTCATCAATGCTTGAATGGGTGCCTCACATTTTGAAATAGGTCCAAGTTCTATTATCCATTGTTCTAGCTCTTGCACTCTTATTTTTCTAGTCATGGTAGCCAAATTTTCATTCTTTAACTGAGTGTCGAGCTTATCATTTATAGCTTGGATTTTCTTGATTCTAATATTTCTATCAGGAAATCTTTGTTTATCATTTCTGCAATTTTTTTGTGCAAGTTAAATTTATCCAAAGGGTGAACATTATTTATATCAATAGAGATGTTTGCTACTTTTTTCTGATCCTTTGGATCAATGATTTCTATATTCAGCCTCCCTTTATCATAATCAACAATTGAGTTCATTCTTCTATGATATGCATCATGTTCATAGAATTTAGGAATCATACTCTTATTGATGCTTGCACCTGCCTTTCTAATTTCCATGAATTGTTGAACTTGGTCTAATTTCTTTGATTGATCACTAATATCTAAATCTGTTTCACTTTGACCTACCACAGCTTTGAGTTTTTTGAAGATATCACCTCTATAGTCATAACATAACCCTTTTTCTTTGGAATTATTTATTCTAGAAACTTCACTTCTCCTTCCTCTTCAATTTCTTCTAGTTTCTATTTTTTAGTTGATTCTTCTTCCCCTATTTCTAAATTCCTTAAGACATACTCTAAATTTTTACGTTTTTAAGTCTTCACAAACTGTTGTGGTGTTTGTGTGATTGGAGACTTTGTTTAATGATCACATGCTTGACCATGGATCTGTAGAATATTCTACACATCTTTCCAATTTTCTTGATTTGCCAATATTTCAAGTTTATCTTTTCGCTGATGCTGATAAGGAATCTTCCCATGTGAAATTATTTTTGATGAAATAATTCCATGAGGGTCATAATTACATGGTTCTCCCTATTTAATCGCAGAGTTGGAAGGATTTTGTTTTCACCTGTAGTGATGATATGAATTGACAATGAAAGAACCTAATACCTATTTGGAACAAAATGATTTTCATCATAATTCAATCTTTTCCTAACATATTCATGAGAAAAAATTCTAGGAGTCATGAAAACATGCAAGAGAAAGGGAGCAAGTGGACGACCATAAAATCTAATTTCATTATAATTTTCAAAGACATACCAATGTCCCACTCTTTTGTCTAGGATTAACTTTAATATATTTTTTCACTTGGGAAAGATTCTAGGAGGAGCCTGATTGTGTATAATTTGGTAATATTTAGACATAAAATGATCAACATATTGTGGAAATTCAACATTCAAAGTTTTATTCACTATCACAAAATTCCACAGAGTAACTGGAGTTGGGTCACCAAAATCATATTCAATATTTATCCCTAGATGCATAAAATGAAAGACTTGTGTGAATAGAAAAAGGTGAACCCGGTAATACTGGTATCTGAAGTTTTTGAGAGATTCAAATTCAGACAGTTGGTAGTGGTTTTGATCTACTAGAAATTGGGAATAGTTCAATTTAGTGATGGGTTTGGTTGTGATAGGGCATATCTAAACCATGATCCCCAACACAAAATCATCAACTTCCAAACCATTATTTTTCCACAATATCATAGAGATCATTGAAATAATTTCATGAGAAGTGTCAGGAAAGAGGTTTGATTGAATAAAAATGTTATCACCCAAAACATCAAGATATATATAGAGGTATGACTGTAGTAAAGAAAACCTATCTTTTGATTCCAATTCTATGAAATGTTTGGTTGATATTATCTCGTTTAGTGGCTTGCTATCAGGATTCAGCGACCATCTCACCATCTCATTAATAGTCTAATCATTTAATTCAATGAGAATAGACCCAACTGTGGAAATAATGGCTCTCTTATATGGTACATAATTTTCAGCGCACCACACCACAAATTATGAAAAATGGTAAACTTGAGGTACTATGAATTTGGCAAGGTCAGATTCCCATGCATAATAATGGTCAACCGAATCTTGAAAACCTTGGTTTTCCTATTGGTATAAGAGAGATGGCTTGAATGAAAAGAAAAGATCGAAAACATCCTTATCTCTTTTGAAAATATCTTCCTATAAGGGGTTTACGTTTTTCTTACCTTATATAGGCAGAGATTTTGAAAATGAAAACATAAAGAATAATAATGATTTAAAATTTCCCACGGAGGATGTTGACTGAGATAGGTATCCAACTGGAGTAATAGTGGAAAATCTCACATGAACTTATAATTGGGTGCTCAAACTCTTCTAATACAAATTAAACCAACATTTGACATTTCCACATTTTTACCCCCAAAATGTGTATGCGTCATTTTTTAATTGGCAGAAAGTTAATTAAAATAACAAGTTGAAATTTTACCTTTTTCTCTGACTAATGTGATACTAGATACGTGTCATCCCCATGTTGATTGTGGGGTGGTCGGGTGTGGTTATAATAACCACATATCTCAGGGATGCAATCAAGGAATGGAAATCACATCAAAATCACTTTAAATATGGTAGAGTCTTGCCCAATGCTAAATGTCGAGCATGCGGGGGGGGGGGAAACAATATGTTGTGGACCGTTGATATGACGATCCAAGAGTGATCAATATGCAAGTAAAAAATGATGTTTTATTAATATAAAAACTATATAATAATGAAAATACAAAATCTGATCCTAAGTTTTAAGCGAAATCTAAAATTCATAAAACTTAAATATGATTTAAACTATATAATAAAGGTCTAGAAATAAACCTTCGTTTTGTTAAAAATAAAATAAAATTGTTCTAAAACCCCTATGAAAAAGAAACTTCTAACTTTTACGAAACTAAAACTTTTACAATTCTAACTTATAAATCATTGAAAATTACAAATTTGTAAAATTTGGACCATGTTACAACAATCCATTTGCTCTATTTCAATATCAATTGTTGCAGCCATAGACATCAATACTCTAATGGAAGTTAATTTTTCAATAGGGGAAAAAATGTTACCAAAGTTTACTCCATAGAATTGGGAATTTTCTTTTGCTACTGGTTGAGATTTGATTTTTTTCAAATGACCTGTTGTGTTCATCTTTTTCTTGAATACCCACTTTCTACCATTGGGATTTATTCTACTAGGTAATTCGACCAAATCCACATCTCATTTGTGTGCAAGGATTTCATCTCTTCGACCATGGAGTCCTTCCAGATTCTACCCTCTTTTGAGTCAATTGCCTCCTTGACTGACTTGGGATCCTCGTCAGTGGCATTTAACACAAATGTGGAACAAAAACTGGGAAGACTATAGCTTTTGACTTTTTTTCCATATTTTTCATACCTCTGTATAATTGGGGTTGGTTGTTCCAGCTCTTAATTTGATTCAATTGAATCACATGATCATCTTCTTCATTCCTCAGTTCAAACCTCACACTCTCTAGACTTTTCTCTATTTGAGCCACATCAGGCTTGGAATTCTATTTGACTTCTTTGAAGACCACATGCTGACTGTACACTGTTCTCCTTGATACAGGATATCATAGATTATATCCTTTGATTCCCTCTTTGTATCCAATGTGTTAGCACTAAGAGTCACCCTCATATTGATAGAGGATAAGCCCACTACCCATCAAAATTTTTGGTGGAGGTTGGTTTATGAGTGGAGTTCAAATGGAAAAAACTCAGTACAAGAATGTTTTAGCACAAAAATTGGACAAGAAATGCATAGAGAAATGAGGTCCTCATTAAATTCAGTCAGTGGTTTAGAGTTAAAGGTGAGTAGAGGGAAGACTTAGTGAGAAAGGTGGACAAGTCTACCATGGGAATCCATCCTTCAAGCAACTTTGAAGAAAAAATGAGGCACAAGAGCACTCTTGAACTTAAGTTTCAGACATTGAAATATGTCACAACAGCATGATAATCAAATCTCTATTACCATGTGACTAAAACATCTCATTTGGATACTCCATGCATGATCATTTGAGCATAAGGGGAAATAAGATAATAATGGGAAAGTAATGGAACATGTCACAACAACATTATAATACAACCACAACCCTCGATTGGATCCTCCATGCCTGAGTGTTTCAACACAATTTACACAAGAAGATGAAAGAAGATGACTTCTATTAATGTGAACGTCTCAAGTTTGATACATAACCAAAGAATAGTTCTGGCATCAAAATTACACAGTAGGGAGATTTTCTCAACCATTCGACAACCTTAACAAAATATTGAACTAATTTATTTATACTCAAATCAGCCCACAACTGTGACGCCCCCTTCGTTACGTCTATGAATAGCGAAGTGCAATAGGACATTTTCTTTCAGTTTTTAACAAATAAGAAATTAACAACATCACCTAGTTCACTAAGGTGTCACATGTTCACAATATAAACAACTCTACATATCATTGCGGAACGAGAATTCAAAATATAAAGCCAACAATCTCGTCATATTATCACCAATAACAATAATTTGCCGAATATAAAACGCTTTCTACTTTACCCATAAAAATCATACCTTGGCCACACGCCCGCTTCGGAGATGTCCCGCGCTGTGCCGCTTCCTTCGCTCCGTGCCGCTTCGGCTTGCC
>ML793981.1:351916-373101 GCA_009831015.1 Picea engelmannii | reverse complement strand
TATGAGCACCAACTCATAGAGGCTACAACCTCTGATTGCCAGCACCAACTGGATGAGAGCACCAACTCCCACAGAATCCCAGCACCCACTGGGTGGAAGCACCGACTTCCTTTTTACTTCAGCACCAACTGAGTGAAGGCACCGACCTTCATATTCTACAAGCACCCACTTGTAGAGAAAGAGACATACGTCTCCCTAGCACCACCCTACCACCCTTATTTGCCAAAATAAAATATTGCTCAAATCAACTTGTTCATTCTGATATAGCTTGCTTACCCTTTCTGCTGATCTACTCCGCAATCTTCACTGTCTCTGATCTGCTGCTCTGCTTCACTGTCCTCTGCAGCCCATTCTCAGCTTCTTCTCCTGTCACGCAGGTTCTCCTCTCCCTTTTCTCACATGCAGAGCTTTCTCTCCATCTCCCTCAACTACCCTTCCATCTTGGTTCCAGCGCATTATATCATTTTTCCTCATGCAGAGTTTTTCCTTTCTTTTCTCAACTCCAACTGCAGTTTCCTTTCTTTCAATCTTTCTTTTGCTTTTCGCATGCCAGCATTCTCCCCGATTTTCTGAACTGGCTCTTTGCATGCTTCCTCTATGCATGCCACATCATGCAATGCTGTGTTCTTCCTGTCTTAACTGCCAGTCTAATTTTAGACTGAAAGTCCTTCCACCGTCCAGAGTGATTAGAGAAACCCAACTGGCAAAAACTTCCAGACTTGTCAAAGTAGATGAAGGACTCCTGCCAAACTCTGGATTTAGCAATGTTAAGCTCCGTTGATTATGCATTATAGCCATTTGATGCTGGCCACACCAATCGCATTGTGACTGGCATCATTCGTCCTATTTCTTAAAGAAAACGATTGGTAACTTCTGCTGCTAGTCATGGTCGTGGCTAAGGCGTGCGTTTTTATCAACAAAGATCCAGCGTTGTTTCAGCATAGTTTCCAACACTGTGTTTCAGCCCAGCGCTGTGTTTCAGCATATGTAACATTACTGTGTTTCAGCTGTTACAGCACTGTGTTTCAGCATAAGTTCCAACTCTGTTTCAGCATTGTGTTTCTGCATCTGTGTTTCAGCATCTGCGTTCCAACATCTGTGTTCCAGCATCTGTGATTCAGCTTTTGTGTTCCAGCTCTATTTCAGCACTGTGTTTCAGCATCTGTGTTTCAGCTTCTATGTTCCAGCATTTGTGTTCCAGCATCTTTGTTCCGGCTTCTATGTTCCAGCATTTGTGTTCCAGCATTTGTGTTCCAGCATCTTTGTTCCAGCTTCTATGTTCCAGCATTTCTGTTTCAGCATCTTTGTTCCAGCTTCTATGTTCCAACATTTGTGTTTCAACATCTGTGTTCCAGCATCTCTTGTGCGTGCTCCATAACCAACCGATTTCCATCAATGACAACCTTGACCGTCTGTGTCATCTCTGCTATAGCCATATTTCCAACAGATAATGCAGAAATGTAAGCAACCGAATATTCAACATCAATTGCACACATGAAATATACAGAGACAGGTATTTCCTGAGGAAACCCATAAAGGGAAAAAACCTCTTCTTCTTGATATAATAAGTAATCTTTATTTTCTATACATTATCATTTTTCTAAGCACCAACTCATTGTGAGGCTACCACCTCTGTTATGAAAGCTGCAACTTGCTGAGAGCACCAACTCTCTAGTTTCTATAACACTCACTAGAAGGAAGCACCAACTCCCTAGCTTCTCTAGCACCCACTAGAAGGAAGCACAAACCCCCTAAGTGTTCCAACACCAATTGGATGGAATCACAAATTTCTAGTCACATAGGCACCGACCTATATAACAGAGAACAACAATTCTCCCTTGCACCAACCTACCACCCTTGTTTTTCTAGCTATAACCAGATGGAAGCTACAACTCCCTGTGTTCAAGCACCCACTTGAAACTCTGAGGACACAAATCCTCCCAAGAACCTCCCTACAACCCTGAAATATAAATATTTTCTTTTTAAAACTTTATCACAGTGATACAACATTTATATATGGCTTACCAGTCTCATCATTGTTCTGCTACACTTCTCTGCTCTCCCCGCATCAGTGTCTCTCTCCTTGTGTCTGTTGTGCTTTCTTTTCTTCTCTCAAATATTCATTTCTATTCCTTTCTTATTCTTCACTTCAGCTCCTACACACCACATGCTTCTACCCACATGAAGCACACTCAACAACAGTGCCCATATCTTCTGTGTTCTATGTTTTTATACTCTCTGTGCACCTTCTGCATCCTTCATGCGCAATACCTCTGCATGCTCTTCACAACGTCACTGTTCTTCCCTTCAGGTTTCTCACTCCAACTCTGCCTTTCTCCTTCATAGCTGAACAATAGAAAATCACTTCACTTCTCTGTTCTGCATGCATTGCTCATGTCCAGTCATCTCTTGATCGTCATAGCAACTCTACATCTTCTCTGGTGGTTATGTTGCCTGTGAGTTCATCATCAGTGTCTGTTATGTTGAAATTACTTAGCTTCTCTAGCATTCAAGACTCTTCGTCTTCTGTTTATGTTACAACCAGTCAATTATGGATTCTTTGGCTTCTATCCCCTTCCTTCGCATGATTTCTGGTGGTGACCAAGTGTTTTTTCAGAAGGCCCTTCCCAATTTCTGTTTAGTGAGAACTGGATCCATTTCATGATATGACCTTTGGCTGTGAGCTTCATGTGACAAAGCTATTGCAGGAATGTCCAAAGGTGGTTTATACCAAACTATTTTTCACCCTGCAAATCACCACGAGCCTCCATGCATCCTTTCTCCAAAATTGTGGTTTTGATTGTGGTTCGCTTACGAAAAATTAAGGTCCGAGCATGTTTTGGCCCCACAATGGAGCACAACTGTCTCTCACAATATTGACAATTCTCTTGAATGGGTGGTTCATATATTCCCTCTCGATTCCATGGACCAGATATCTCCTTCCTCCATCAATGAATGAGGTTTCCTTCGTGATCCGAGCTTGGAGAGTTTCAACTCTCAAACCTTGCTGCTGGTGACTAGATATCTTCCAAAATGGAAGATATGCTGACATATGTCCTCTTCAATCGAAGGATTTGTATTATTTCCTTTGTCCACGCGCAATCCTTGGTCTCAAAAATTAGATGATACGTGTCCCTTCAAACCAACGGACGCGATCGATTTCACCTTTCGGGCTTTAGGGATTTTGATTCTCAAACTCCGCTTGCTCCTAGAGAATTTCAACTGGAGTCCACGATCCAATGACACGTGTCCCTCTTGGATAAATTATCGATATCTCCTTCAGGTCTCTGGACTTTGAATATTTCAATTCTCAACCTCAGCTTGCTCATAATTCTTTTAGCCAAAGTACACAGATTCCTTCCATGTGTCCTCCTTGAATCAATGATCCTTGTTCACTTCGGGACTTAGACACTTTGAAAATATCAAGCCTTTCTCCTTCTCATTTTCACAGAGAAGTTTCTCTCGGAGTTCACAATACGTTGACACGTATCCTTACACATGATCAACGATCGAGAATACACCCGAAGTGGTCTTTAGATCAGACGACTCGTATCCACTTAGGGTCTTCGACATTCGGGACTTCGGGTCTTCAACATTCAATATTTCGGGTCTTTGCGCGAGTACTGGTGGTAAAAATACTAAAGAAAAACTCCCAGAGTGATGTAACTCTTACGTCACTCGATGATGTGTCACGAGCCAAGAAGCTGCCACATGTCACTTAGATTTGTGATTTATATGTCCCTGAAATGTTGAATCAACTTGACACTTGTCATTGTCTGATTGCACCATGTGTCCTTGCTAACGTGGTCTGCCATGTGTCCTTGCTGACATGGTTTGCTAACATAGTCTACCACATGTCCTTGAAGACGATATTTGTTGATGTAGATCTCCCTGATCTAACGGTCATTGTTTGATCTCCAAATTCGACGGCTGATGGAACTTTGCATTCCAGGGATTTCAAATCTCAAACTTTTAGGAGTGTAACCTCCTCGCATATCTATATCCAAAGCGAATGTTGTTCATTCGATCAATATCTTGGATCGACGACTTGATCTTTCTGTGATGCAACTTTTCTATCTTATCCTATCCTTCCACTTGAGATTGATTTGATGGCTGATGCAACTTCACATTCTGGAGATATCAAATCTCAAACATTCCTCAGTGTAAACTCCTCACATATCTAGACCCGAACTAATCATTGTTCGTCGAACATGTTCTCAGATCAACGACTCGATCTTTCTGCATGCTCCTCCTGTCTGGACACTGATCTAACGACCTTTGTTTCTCTTCCTCCTGAGCTTTCTGATCTCTCTGAATTAGAAGTTTTTATAAGTGTTCAAAGGTCTTGACCTTTTCTCCTCCTGCGATCCTTCTCTTGGGCCTTGAATGCACTTTTAGAAAGTATAAATCACTATCTCTTATGAGATTTGATCTCTGCATACTATTCAATTCTCCTCTCGAGCTTATGATTTTATTGTTTTCCATCGATGCTTCTATTATTTCCATCAATGGAAAGCACGATCTTCCTATAAACATGCCAATAATATCCCCCTTTAGCATTGATGGAAACCCTTGGACCTCCAACTGTAACATCCATACCATTCCTTTTCTCCCCCTTTGACATCAATGTTAAAGAGAACATGCTCCCCTTGAACTGTGGCAGTATTTTTTGG
Source organism: Picea engelmannii (assembly GCA_009831015.1). Lineage (NCBI taxonomy): Eukaryota > Viridiplantae > Streptophyta > Pinopsida > Pinales > Pinaceae > Picea > Picea engelmannii. The sequence goes on along the minus strand of ML793981.1, from coordinate 368,428 downwards.
AGGTATCATATATTCAACCGATACATACTCCCCTTGACATGATGGATTCTCTTAGGTCGATAATGGGGTCACGCCCAACTTCTGGTGTAGATAATGAAGCTGAGGTTTTGCAATTGGTTTAGTGAAGATATCAACAATCTGATCTTCCGAAGGAATATAATGCAAAGAAACAATAGTGTTTTTCACCTTTTCCCTCAAGAAATTATACTCGATGGGTATATCCTTGGTCTTGGAGTGAAATACAGGATTCTTGGACACACTAATAGCACTAGCATTATCACAATGAATTGGGATCGGTGCAGTATAGTTTACCTCCAAGTCTGCAAGTGTCTCCATAATACTTGGGTACAATAAGTGGCAGTTGCAATGTACTCATCTTCTGTAGTCTATAAGGAAATGGAACCTTGCTTCTTTCTCAACCATGACACAAGGGAATCTCCTAAGAAGAATGTAGCTCCACTCGTTCTTTTCATTTCATCCACGCAGTTAGCCCAATCAACATCTGAATAGACTGATAGTTGAAAATCCTAATTCCTAGGATACCATAGGTCATAGTCCATTGTTCCTTTCAAGTATCTGAATATTCTTTTGACAACTAACAAGTGACTATGTTTAGGTGCATCCTGATACCTTCCTACCATTCCAACAACATGCATTATGTTTGGACAGGATGCTTTTATATACAATAGGCTTCCTATCATAGACCTATATGAACTCTGATCAACATTAGGTGAATCATCATCCTTTCTTAACTTACATCCTGTGACCATAGGTGTGCTCATAGGTTTAGAATCTTCCATTTGAAACCTTTTCAACATTTATATTAGATATTTTTCTTGAGAAAGAAATATTCCTTCATACCTCTAAGTAATTTGTATACCAAGAAAAAATGACAGTTCCCCTATCATAGACATTTCAAATTCAGAATAGATGACAGAAGAAAACCATTGTACCAATGAAGCATTATTACTACCGAAGATGATGTCATCTACATAGAACAACACAATGAGCATATCATTACCCTCTGTTTTGATATATCTATTGTTGTCAATTGTTCCTCTCTTGAACCCTTTGTCTTGTAGATACATATGCAGTCTGTGATACCAGGAACGAGGAGCTTGTTTCAACCCATATAAGGCTTTATTTATCTTATAGACAAAGTCAGGGTTATCTGACAGTTGGAAACCTTCTAGTTGTTCCATATATAATTCTTCTTTTACATATCCATTTAGAAAATATGACTTGACATCCATTTGATAGACTTTAAACTTCTTATGACAAGCATAGGAAAGAAACATTCTAATAGATTCTAATCTTTCTATAGGCGTAAATGTTTCATCAAAGTCCAATCCTTATATTTGAGCATATCCTTTACAGACCAATCTAGCCTTGTTTATTACAATATTTCCTTGCTCACTCATCTTATTTTTGTAGATCCATTTGGATCCTATTACATTTGTATTTGCTAGCCTAGGAACAAGTTCCCAAGTGTCATTCTTTTCAATTTGGTCTAGGTCCTCATTCATTGATTTTAACCAGTTTACATATTCACTGGCTTCATTGAAGTTCTTGGGTTCCACCATGGATATGAAGGTTACATGTGATCACTCAGTGTTTTTGATTATCCTTCTCCTGGTTTGTACACCTTTGTCTTTCTCACCAATTATCTGACTTGTAGGATGATTCTTTTGAGTAATTCTAGAGGAGTAATTTGATGTTGTCTGTTGATTTGAGTCTTCCTAAGTATTTGCATCTTCGTCTGACTCAGAGTCTTCTTGTTCTAATTCTTGGACCTTTTCAGCTTCAACTTCACCTATATCCTCTATTGTTGATTCAGTGTTGTTTGCCTCTCTTACTAGGACTCCTTCATCAACTTTTATTTCAATACAACCAACCAATTTAGGAAGCCTCTTATTATAGCATCTGTATCCTTTATTGTTTGTAGAATACCCTAAGAAGATGCCTTCATCAGCCCTATCATCATACTTGCCAATATTCTCATTATTATTCTTTATGTAGCACTTACTCCCAAAGAATTTGAAGTGTTTGATTGTAGCAGGTCTTCCATGCCACAGTTCATAAGGTGTCTTGTCACTGTGTGGTGTGAGGTGAGATTTATTAAGAATATGGATTGTTATTTGTATTGCTTCTACCCAGTAGGTTTGACCAATGTTCTTCTCATTCATCATTGACTTGACCATTTGTTGAACTGTCCTGTTTTGCCTCTCAACTACTCCATTTTGTTGTGGGGTTGTTGGGATTGTGTGTTCTCTTTTGATCCCATGTTTATCACATCACTCCTTGAAATCACTTGAAATAAATTCTCCTCCTTTGTATGATCTCACAACCTTTAATTTGTTGCCTGTTTGGTTCTGTTAAGCCCTAGTATTGGCTCATTACCCCTTAATTGGGGCATATTACATTAGTAATGTTATTTTATTTATGTTGGCTTTATTCCATTAGTTGTAATTATACCTCCTAGTATCATATATATATACCAAGGAGACATTTTCATTTGGAATCATCTTGTACTTGAACATTTATGTGGGGTAAAAGGAGGTTGCCCCCTCAAAGAGTTTTATTATTTGAAATTCTCTCTTTTTCAAGGCATTGAGTACTTATTTTAAGGTTTTTCTATGCTATATTGATATTTGGTTCTTAACATATGGTATCAAAGCTCAAGGTCTTGGGGTTTCGTTGCTACATCTGAGAAACTGTGGCATTTTCTCTATAACTTTTTTTCTACAACTATTTAAAAGGAATGGCTTGGAGGATATTTAGTAGATAGATCAAGACCCTAAATTCCAGAGGCTATTCTAAAAAATTAGTAAGTCTCAAGAAGGTGTTCCAGGTAAAACAATCATAAATTCTTCCTAGAGTATCCAAATTGAGTGAGACCAATTGCATTCGATAGTGGATAGACTGTAGTATTTCTGGTACACATTTTAGAATTTATATCAATTATTTTGTGCAGGGCACGCTATACAAGTGAGATCTCTTGGAAAGCCCAAAAATCAACAAGTTGTGGGGAAGTTACCATAAATTCCACTTGGCACATCCAATTTTTATCAGACCTGTGGGATTGAAAAGAAGAAATATTAGAGACCTATAAAAAATAAAATTTCATACTCAAAAGGGCCAAAATATTGGAGATACAATAAAAGGAATATTTTCTAGCAGAACCACCTTAAAATCAAGGTTTAAAGTGATACTTGGCCAACATGCCACCAAAAAAGGGAACTTCTATGCCAAATAAGCCTCCAAACAATCCTACTTGGACTCTTGATGAAGGTGAAGAAATGGTAGGGACATAAATGATTTATAAAAAAAGACAATAACAAATGATGGAATACAAGAGATGATGGATTCAATAGAAGCTAAGTTTGAGGAAATAAATAGTAAGATGGATGCTTTAAAAGGGAAGATCATGGAAGGATTGAAAAATTTCCTAATAGAGAGGACACCTAAAAGTGAAAATGTATCCCATGAAATTCATGATGAGGACACAAGGAAGGTGAATCAAGAATGGAGAAAATTCAACTTTGGGTTGAAGACCGACCACATTCCTAAGATTGATATGAGGAAGTTTTATAGCAAGGACCAAATATCATGGATACTTCAGATGGAGCAATTCTTTGATCTACATAATGTGCCACATAAACAAAAGGTACAAATTGCTTCTTTATATTTAGAACCCAATCAATTTGTATGGTATCACTGGCTTTGTTGTCGCAAATCACTTGTCACTTGGACAATTTTCACGAAAGAAATGATAGCACACTATGAAGATAAAAGGAGCAATACCTTCTTTAGCCAATTGATAAATATCAAGCAAAAGGGTTCAGTTACCGAGCACATTGATAACTTCCAAAGATTGACTATAAAGGTAACAGATATTCCAAATGAGCACTTGATTAATGTATTCATAGGAAATTTAAAGGATAACATTCAACATGAGGTTCACCTTTGGGAACCAAAATCATTGGAGAATGCATTTAAGGTGGCAAGAAATGTTGAAAGTAAAAATATGGCTATGGCTACTAGAAGGACCAACCCTAACATCTATAGATAGAATAATGCTCCTTCTTCTAAAACACCTCAACCTACAAGGTCGACACCTCAACAATTGGAGGAAAGAAAAGCAAAAGGTTTATGATTTAACTGTGACATCTAGTACAGTAAGGGACATAAGTGTGGTGAGAAGAAATTATTCTACATAGATTGTGAAGAGGAAGAAGAAGAAGAAGAAGAACCACCTCAAGATGAAAACGTAGAAGCAATTTCATTTGAAGAGTTGACTCCCACGATATCGTGTAATGCATTGGTTGGAATTAGCACTCCTCAAACCCTCAATATCAAAGGATACATCAAAAATAAAAAGGTAATAGTCCTAATTGATTCTGGCAACACTCATAATTTCATTCACTATAAATTAACCAAAGCTCTCAATTTCTTTGTATATCTAGCACCATAGTTTCAAGTAATGATTGCAGATAGAGGAACTATCAATTGCTTCGGAAAATGAAGTAAGATCAATCTTAGTATGGGGGAATATGTAATGAATAGTCCAATGATTTCTATACCCATGGGTGGTGCTGATGTTGTACTAAGAATCCAATGGTTACAATCATTAGGAACATTGGCTTTTAATTTTCAAGAACTTTTCATGAAATTTTCATTGGAAGGAAAAGAAATTGAGTTAAGAGGTATCACAGGGAAACCCAGTAAGGTGATAAGCTCTAATGGCATGAAAAAATTATTGAAAAAGGGGCATCAAGGCGTTATTGCACAACTATGCTCACTAGACATTCAAACATCTAATCAATCTATTCCTCAATATCTCCAAGGGATCATTGATAAGCATTCCAAAGTATTTGAAGATATTCCCAAAGGTCTTCCACCCACTTGAAAGCATGATCATGAAATTCACCTAATCCCTGGGAGTGTTCCTCCTAACATCAGGCCATACCGATACCCTTATGCCCAGAAGAGTGAAATTGAGCGCATGGTTGAAGAAATGTTAGAGGATGACATTATTAGACCTAGCCAAAGTTCTTACTCTACACCAATGGTAATGGTATTCCAGAAAGATAACTCATGGCGTATGTGTCCAGATTATAGAGAGCTCAACAAGATCACTATTAAAGATAAGTTTCCCATTCCCGTCATTGATGAATTGTTAGATGAACTACATGGAGCAATCTATTTCACAAAATTGGATCTTCATTCAGGGTATCATCATATTAGAATGAAGGAAGAAGATATCCCAAAAACAACATTCTGAACTCATGAAGGCCATTATGAATTTTTGGTCATGCATTTTGGCCTTACAAATGCACCTTCCACATTCCAAGGGTTGATGAATTCCATTTTCAATCTCTTCCTTCGAAAATTTGTGTTAGTATTTTTTGATGATATAGTAATCTATAGAAAGTCTTGGGAGGATCATGTGCGACATGTTGACAAGGTGCTACAACTACTAAAGGAGAAACAAATATATGCCAAACCATCCAAATGTCTCTTTGGAGTGAAGGAGGTAGAGTATTTGGGTCATATTGTATCTCATGAAGGTGTCAAGGTAGACCTTAACAAGATTAAGGCCATGATGGACTGGCTGATTCCCAAAACATTGAAGAATATTAGAGGATTTTTGGGTTTTACAGGTTACTACTGCAAGTTTGTTTGGCACTATGGAAGAATAGCATCACCTTTAATGGAACTAACTAAGAAGGATGCATTTTCATGGACTCCATAGGAAACTAAAGCTTTTGAACAACTTAAAGAGGTGATGTGCAAAGCTCCTATCTTGACCACTCTAGACTTCACAATTTTTTTTATTGTGGAATGTGATGCCTCGGGAAATGGAATTGGTGTTGTCCTACTGCAAGAAGGAAGGCCCCTGGCTTTTGAAAGTCGACCAGTCAAGGGAAATGACTTACACAAACCCATTGATGAGAAGGAAATTATGGCAATACTACATGCCTTGAAGAAATGACATCCTTACCTAATAGGTAGGCACTTCAAGGTCAAAACAGATCATGATAGTCTTAAATACTTCTTGGAACAAAGATTATCTTTAGAAGAACAACAAAAATGGGTAACCAAGAAATTGGGTTATGATTTAGAAGCAAAATGTTGTGGCAGATGCACTCTCAAGAAATAATGAATATGTTGAGGCCCTTCTTTGTGCTATCTCGATCATCTAACCCGATTGGATAATAGAAGCAAGGGATGAATGGAAGAATGACGAAAAAGTGTGGACTCTCATTCAAAGCTTGCAGAAGTATTCTAGTGCATCAGATACATTTACATGGAAAAATGATTCAGTATGGTACAAATATCGCTTATATTTATGTAAGAACTCCTAACTCAAACAAAAGGTACTATTGGAATTGCACACCTCTCCAATAGGAGGGCACTCGGGATTTTTGAAAACCTACCATAGATTCAAGAAGGATTTTTTTTTGGGATGGCCTTAAAACTGATGTTCAAAGGTTTGTGTTAGAATGTTTGGTTTGCCAACAAAATAAGGTGGAAACAATTAAAACCCCAGGTATTTTACAACCATTAGCCATCCCAAGTCAGCACTGGGAGGAGGTTTCCATGGATTTCATCACAGGGTTACCAAAGTCTGAAGGAAAGAGTGTCATCATGGTGATTGTTGATAGACTGACCAAGTACAAACACTTTTTTGCACTCTCTCATCCCTTCAAAGCTAGTATAGTTTCCACCACATTCATGGAGACAGTTCAAAAGCTACATGGCAACCCAAATATTATTGTAAGTGACATAGATTCCATCTTCACTGGACATTTTTGGACATAATTATTTTCTTGTTTGGGTACTCAATTGGCTCATCGCTCATCCTATCATCCTCATTCTCATGGAAAAAATGAGATAGTGAAAAAATGTCTAGAAGGCTACCTTCGTTGCTTTGTCTCTGATAAACAAACACAATGGTTCAAATGGTTACCCTTGGCAGAATGGTGGTATAACACTTCCTTTCGTACTGCAACAAAAATGACACCATTTATGGAACTCTATGGATACCACCATCCTTCCATCACTTCTTCTCTAAAATAAAAATCTAAGGTTCAAGCAGTGGAAGATCACATCGAGCATCAACAACAAGTTCTCCAAATCTTAAAGGATAACCTAACCGTGGCACATAATTACATGAAACAACAAGCAAATCAACATCACAGTGAAAGAAGTTTTGAAGTAGGGGATTGGATGTTTTTAAGACTACAACCATACAAACAGATGTCCCTTAAGCAAGCCAAGAAGGATAATAAATTATCACCAAAGTACTATGGCCCTTATAAGGTGTTGCAAAATATTGGTACTATGGCATACAAATTGGAGTTTCCTGCATCTTCACAAGTACACCCAGTTTTCCATGTTTCATGCTTAGACAAGGTTATAGGTGAAAAGATCCTAGTTCAAACTATATTTCTAGAACTTGATGAGGAAGGAAAAATCATATTGGATCCTGAAACCATCACTGACACAAGAATTCCCCAGTTGAGGAATAGATCCATTTAAGAGAATCTCATTAAATGGAGGAAACTACCGGCTAAAGATTCCACTTGGGAAGATGAGTCTTTTATACAAAAGCATCCAGAGTTACTCAAGCGTTGCGAACAACACTTGTCTCAAGGGGAGGGGCATGTTAAGCCCTAATATTGGATCATTACCCCTTAATTGGGGCATATTACATTAGTAAGGTTATTTTATTTATGTCGGATTTATTCCATTAGTTGTAATTATACCTCCTAGTCTCCTATATATACCAAGGAGACATTTTCATTTGGAATCATCTTGTACTTGAACATTTCTGTGGGGTAAAAGGAGGTTGTCCCCTCTAAGAGGATTATTTTACGAAATTCTCTCGTTTTTAAGGCATTGAGTACTTATTTTGAGTTTTTTCTATGCTATATTGATATTTGGTTCGTAACAGATTCTCAGTTAAAGCCTTAAATGATTTAAATTTCTCAAATTCTTCAGCTTTTTCTTTGAGGAAAGCAACCTAAGTGAGTCTAGAGTAATCATCAATGATCAACATGAAGTAGTTTTCCTTCCCTGTGATTTCCTGTCTTGATGGTCCACATAGATCCATATGAACTAATTGGAGTGGTTTCTCTGTTGAAGTAGAGTTATTGGATTTAAAATGTGTCTTGGTTAGCTTTCCTACTTGACAGGGTTTACACACAGTATCTTGTGGCTTTGATATTCTTGGAATACATTTTACTTCCTCAAGATTTTTGAGCTTGATTAAGTGGTCAAAGTTTAGATGTCCAAGTCTCCTATGCCATGACCAGTTCTCATCATGTTTTATTAAATAACACTCTTCTCTATCTTATTTCAGTACATATACATTATTATATGTCCTTATTCATTTAGCCACCACTTGTCCTGAATTTATAGACTTTATCTTACGATCTTTGGAAGTGAACACCACTTCACATCCTCTGTCACACATTTGAATTACACTGAGAAAATTATGTTTCATCCCATCTACAAGCATGACATCCTGGTATTTTCCTTTTCCATTACTTAAACTCGCCATCCCTTTACCCTTGATTTTAACTGGTTCATCATTTCCAAAGGTCACATTTCCTGTTTTTTCTTTACTTATAGACATAAAATTATCCTTGTCTCTAGTCATGTGCTTGGAACATACACCATCTATATACCAAAAGTCTTTTTGTTTTTGAGATGAAAGCACTAGACCACAATTTTCACTATCTTTGTTTTTCCTTGTGCTGGCATTTTTAGCTAAGGGTTTTATCTTTGTATCTGTTCTGTAATTCTTCAGATGGTAGTTTGCAACTTTGTGGCTGAAGTTATGACAGTTATAAAATTCGAGCTCATTGTTCAGTAGGTAAAAGTGATTGGTTCTATGTGGTCTATTCATTGGTTGCTTAGTTCTATGTTGTAAAGATTGTTTATTTCTTGACATCCTCAGTTGCATGTATCTAAACTTAATTTGACAATTTGCAATCTTATGACAAAAATTAGAATAGTAAAAGTAGTAACCATAGAATAAATTTTGGTGCCTGAAGGGTGGCCTTCTTCTTGGAAATTGTTGCTCCATACTTTGACCTCTTTGTTTTTTATCAGGGATCATCTTGTCTTTATTATCTTTTGGGGACAGAGTACTCTCATGGTCTGATTGTCTGCTAACTTGGAACTTGATCATCTTTATTGGCTCTTTGCTTTCTGTCTCTTTGCTTCTTGAACCACTTACATAGCCTAAACCACTATTCAACAAAGGATATCTATGTTTGTTCAAAATGCCATTTAGTTATGCCAAGGCTTTAATGCTCAGAAGATTTTGGAGATACAATGCTTTAAACTTCTCCATCTCTTTTTTGGTTTTTACTACCTCTTCTTCCAAGGCTTCACATCTTGCCTTCTTTTATGATATTTGTTGTTTAAGGATATCCTCTATCTTCTTTGCCTCTTCTAACTCCACCTTTAGAAGGGAAAAGTATTCATCAGGTTTTTTAGCATTCTTTTCAAATTGCATCAACAACTATTTTTTTTTCTCTTCTTGATTACGAGTCTGTCAATATCTTCTAAGGAAGTGATTTGTTCACCTTCCATATCAACCAAAACTTATTCATCATTAACATCACTTCCTATGTTTTTATTATCATAATCCTCTTTGGCCATAAGCACAAAGTCATTAAACTTATCTTCACAGGGAAGTCACTATTTGTGTCTTCTGAAGAGTCATCATTGTTTACACATAAAATTTTCTTTTTACCAAATCTCCTAGGTTTGTACTTCTTTTCACCTTTAGAATTTTTATCCTACTTCTTGTGTGGAAAATTTGATGCAAAGTGACCTATCTTTCCATAGTTAAAACACTTGAAGGGAAAATTTCCTTGATACTTTCATGATCCTTTCTTTAGTCTTCTCACAATTGTTTCTTCAACTTCATCAGGCTCAGATTCCTCATTCTTATCTTCTTTAAAAGAAGCTTCTCTAGTGTTGGATTTATCTTTACCTATCCTCATTTCACTTGCAGTCAACGTTCCTAAATGTTGATGAAAAGACAAATCTTTTAGATCATTAATTTCTTCTATAGAAAAGACCTTTGGGTTGAACCTATCTAGCAGAGATCTCAAAATTTTCTAAACTAAAGAGGCTTCCTCAATTTATTCACCAAGAGATTTCATTGCATTTACTAGTTCTTCAACTCTCAGAAAGCAATTCCCAATAGTTTCATCTTATTTCATCTGTAGATGCTCAAACTGTACTATGTAGGTTTGAAGCTTGACATCCTTTACCTTCTCATTACCTTCATAACTGCTAATGATTTTGTCCCACATGTCTTTGGCAGTTTCTAAGTGCATAAATTTTACAAATTCTTCTTCTGCAAGCCCACTCAGAATAAAATTCATAGCCTTATCATTGAAGCTGAATTCTAGCTTGTCATCCTTATTAGCTAGTACAACTAGCTTTACATAACCAATCTCTACTACATCCCAGACATCTACACCTAAATCCATTATGTAGGTTCTCATCCTAACTTTCTAGAAGGCAAAGTTTGTTCCATTGAATAGAGGGGCCTTATTGGTTGAAGTTCCTTCATGGATTCACATGTTTAAGCTTACTAATCTACCTTTAAATAAAAAGGAACCGAATCTAATACCAATTGTTGGACAACTGAGAGGGGGGGTGACTCAGTTGTTACTGTGATTAAACAACTATGTCCATTTTAAACTCTTTACATAACACTTAATGGCGATCACAATAATGAAAAAATATAAGCAATAGAATATTCAACATCAATCACACACATGAAATATACAAGGACATATATTTCTTGAGGAAACCCATAAAGGGAAAAAACCTCTTCTTCTTGATATGATAAGTAATATTATTTTGTGTGCATTATCATTCTTATGAGCATCAACTCATTTTTAGGCTACCACCTCTGTTCTGCAAGTTGCAACTTGCTGAGAGAACCAACTCTCTGGTTTATCTAGCACCAACTCCTTGGTTTCTCTAGCACCCAATAGAAGGAAGCACCAACTCCATAAGTGTTCTAGCACCAACTGGATGGAAGCACCAAATTCCAGTCACACAGGCACCAACTTGTATAATAGAGAACAACAGTTCTCCCTTGCACCACCCTGCCACCCTGGTTTTTCTGGATGCAACCAAATGGAAGATACAACTCCTTGTGTTCAAGAACCCACTTGAAACTCTGAGGACACAAATCCTCCCAAACACCTCCCTACCACCATGAAATATAAATCTTTTATTTTTACAAATTTATCACATTGATACAACATTTATCTATGGATTACCTGTCTCATCACTATTCTGCTACACTTCTCTACTCTGCCTGCATCTGTGTCTCTCTCCTCGCATCTACTGTGCTTTATATTCTTCTCTCAGAAATGTGTTTCTATTCCTTGCTTCTTCTGCCCTTCAACTCCTGCACACCACCTGCTTCTACTCACATGAATCACACTCATCAACAGTGCCCATCTCTTCTTTGTTCTACGTTTTTATACTCTCTGTGCACCTTCTGCATCCTTCTAGCGCAATACCTTTGCATGCTCTTGACAATGTCACTGTTCTTCCCTTTAGGTTGTTCACTGCAGCTCTACCTCGCTCCTGAATAGCTTGAAAATAGAAAATCACTTCACTTCTCTATTCTGTGTGCATTTTTCATGTCCAGTCATCTCCTGATCATCATAGCAACTCTTCATCTTCTCTGGCGGTTCTGTTGCCTGTAAGTTCATCATCAGTGCACGTTATGCTAATATTCCTTAGCTTCTCTGGTAGTCGAGACTCTTCATATTCTATGTTAGTTACAGCCAGTCAATTATGGATTCTTTGGATTCTAGCCCCTTCCTTTGCGTGACCACCGACGGTGACCAAGAAATTATTCAAAAGGCTCTTCTCGATTTCTATCTAGTGAGTGCTGGCTCCATTTCATGATATGACCTTGGGCTATGAGATTCATGTGACCAAGATATTTTGGGCACGTCAAAAGGTGGTTTAGACCAAATTTCTTTTTTCCCTGCAAATCACCACAAGCCTCCACGCATCCTATCTCCAAAACTGTGGTTTCGATTGCGGCCCGCTTATGAAAAATTAAGGCCTAAGCATGTTCTGGGGCCACAATGGAGCATGACCATCGATATCAAAATATTGATGGTTCTCTTGAATGGATGGTTCATATCTATCCTCTCGAGTCCATGGACCAGATCTCTCCTTCCTCCATCAACAACTGAGGTTTCCTTCATGATTTGGGCTCTGGGAGTTTTAAATCTCAAACCCTATTACTGCTGACTGGATATCTTCCAGAATGGAAGATATTCTCACATATTTCCTCTTCAATCGATGACTCTGTCTTATTTCCTTTGTCCACGTGCAATCCTTGTTCTCAACGATCATATGATATGTGTCCCTTCAAACCAACGGATGAGATCGATTTCTCCTTTTAGGCTTTGGGAGTTTCGATTCTCAAACTCTGCTTGCTCCTAGAGAATTTCACTCGGAGTCCACGATCAAATGACGTGTATCCCTCTTGGATCAATGGTTGAGATCTCCTTCAGATCTCCATACTTTGGAGATTTCAATTCTCAACCTCTGCTTGCTCAGAACGATTTTAGCTGGAGTCCACATATTCTTTCCATGTGTCCTCCTCAAATCAACGTTCCTCATTCACTTTGGGACTTTGGCACTTCGACAATCTCAAACCTTTCTCCTTCGCGTTTTCTCAGAGAATTTTCACACGGAGTTCACGATCCGTTGACACGTATCTTGGCACATGGTCAACGATCGAGAATACACCTGAAGTGGTCTTTAGATCAAATGCCTCATATCTACTTCGTGTCTTTGGCATTCAGGACTTCAGGTCTTTGCATGAGTACTGGTGGTAAAACTCTCGAAAAAAAAATCCCGGAGTGACATAACTCTTGTGTCACTCAATGACGTGTCACGAGCCAAGTAGCTACCATGTGTCACTCGGATTTTTGATTTACATGTACCTGAAATGTCGAATCAACTTGACACTTTTCATTGTTTGATTTCACCATGTGTCCTTGCTAATGTGGTCTGCCACGTGTCCTTGCTGACATCATCTACTAACGTGGTCTACCACATGTCCTTGAGGACGAGATTTTCTGACATAGATCTCCCTGATCTAACAATCATTGTTTGATCTCTATATCTGACAACTGATGAAAGTTCGCATTCCATGGATTTCAAATCTCAAACTTTCAGGAGCGTAACCTCCTCACATCTCTATTTACGAAGTGAATGTTGTTCGTTCGATCAGGATCTTGGATCAATGACTCGATCTTTATGTGATGCAATTTTGCTAGCTTATTTTGTCCTTCCAATCGAGAGTGATCTAACGATTGACAAAACTTCACATTCTAGAGATTTCAAATCTCAAACTTTCCTGAGTGTAAACTCCTCGCATCTCTAGACCCGGACTAATTGTTGTTCATCGAACATGTTCTCAGATCGATGACTCGATATTTCTACGTGCTCCTCCTTTCTTGACACTGATCCGACGACCACTATTTCTCTTCCTCCTGATCTTTCTGATCTCTCTGACTTAGAAGGTTTTCTAAGTGTTCAAATGTCTCGACCTTTGCTCCTCCTGCGAGCCCTTCTCTTGGACCTCGAATGCACTTCTAGAAAGCACAAAGTGTTATCTCTTCTGAGCTTTGATCTATGCATATTGTTCCCTTCTCCTCCCGAGATTATGATTTTCTTGTTTTCCATCGATGTTGTTGTTCTTGCCATTAATGACAAGAACATTCTTCCTATAAACATGCCAACAGTTTGTACATGCTCAATTCCTGGAATTTTAAGATTCCTTTTTAGAAAACGGATTTCTTTGTCTTCTGTTTTCATCAATGCTTGAATGGGTGCCTCATATTTTGAAATAGGTCCAAGTTCTATTATCCATTGTTCTAGATCTTACACTCTTATTTTTCTAGTCATGGTAGCCAAATTTTCATTCTTTAACTGAGTGTCGAGCTTATCATTTATAGCTTGGAGTTTCTTGATTCCAATATTTCTATCATGACATCTTTGTTTATCATTTCTGCAATTTTTTTGTGCAAGTTAAATTTATCCAAAGGGTGAACATTATTTATATCAATAGAGATGTTTGTTACTTTTTTCTGATCCTTTGGCTCAATGATTTATATATTCAGCCTCCCTTTATGATAATCAACAACTGATTTCATTCTTCTATGATATGCATCATGTTCATAGAATTTAGGAATCATACTCTTATTGATGCTTGCACCTGCCTTTCTAATTTCCATGAATTGTTGAACTTGGTCTAATTTCTTTGATTTATGACTAATATCTAAATCTGTTTCACTTTGACCTACCACAGCTTTGATTTTTTTTGAATATATCACCTCTATAGTCATAACATAACCCTTTTTCTTTGGAATTATTTATTCTTGAAACTTCACTTCTCCTTCCTCTTCAATTTCTTCTAATTTCTATTTTTTAGTTGATTCTTCTTCCCCTATTTCTAAATTCCTTAAGACATACTCTAAATTTTTATGTTTTTAAGTCTTCACAAACTGTTGTGGTGTTTGTGTGATTGGATAATTTGTTTAATGATCACATGCTTTACCATGGATCTGTAGAATATTCTACACATCTTTCCAATTTTCTTGATTTGCCAATATTTCCAGTTTCTCTTTTTGTTGATGTTGATAAGGAATCTTCCCATGTGAAATTATTTTTGATGAAATAATTCCATGAGGGTCATAATTACATGGTTCTCCCTATTTTAATCGCAGAGATGGAAGGATTTTGTTTTCACCTGTAGTGATGATATGGAATTGACAATGAAAGAACCTAATACTTATTTGGAACAAAATGATTTTCATGATAATTCAATCTTTTCCTAACATATTCATGAGAAAAAATTCTAGGAGTCATGAAAACAGGAAAGCGAAAGGGATCAAGTGGACGACCATAAAATCTAATTTCATTATAATTTTCAAAGACATACCAATGTCCCACTCTTTTGTCTAGGCTTAACTGTAATATATTTTTTCACTCGGGAAAGATTCTAGGAGGAGCCTGATTGTGTATAATTTGGTAATATTTAGACATAAAATGATCAACATATTGTGGAAATTCAACATTCAAAGTTTTATTCACTATCACAAAATTCCACAGAGTAACTGCAGTTGGGTTACCAAAATCATATTCAATATTTATCCCTAGATGCATAAAATGAAAGACTTGTGTGAATAGAAAAAGGTGAACCAGGTAATACTGGTATCTGAAGTTTTTGAGAGATTCAAATTCAGACAGTTGGTAGTGGTTTTGATCTACTATAAATTGGTAATAGTTCAATTTAGTGATGGGTTTGGTTGTGATAGGGCATATCGAAACCATGATCCCCAACACAAAATCATCAACTTCCAAACCATTATTTTTCCACAATATCATAGATATCATTGAAATAATTTCATGAGAAGTGTCAGGAAAAAGGTTTGATTGAATAACAATGTTATCACCCAAAACATCAAGATATATATAGAGGTATGACTGTAGTAAAGAAAACATATCTTTTGATTCCAATTCTACGAAATGTTTGGTTGCTAATATCTCATTTAGTGGCTTGCTATCAGGATTCAGTGGCCATCTCATCATCTCATTAATATTCTAATCATTTAATTCAATGAGAATAGACCCAACTGCGGAAATAATGGCTCTCTTATATGGTACATAATTTTCAGCGCACCACACCACAAATTATAAAAAATGGTAAACTTGAGGTACTATGAATTTGGCAAGGTCAGATTACCATGCATAATAATGGTCAACCGAATCTTGAAAACCTTGGTTTTCCTATTGGTATAAGAGAGATGGCTTGAATGAAAGGAAAAGATCGAAAACATCCTTATCTCTTTTGAAAAGATCTTCCTATACGAGGTTTACATTTTTCTTACCTTATATAGGTAGATATTTTGAAAATGAAAACATAAAGAATAATAATGATTTAAAATTTCCCATGGAGGATGTTGACTGAGACAGGTATCCAACTGGAGTAATAGTGGAAAATCTCACATGAACTTCTAATTGGGTGCTCAAACTCTTCTAATACAAATTAAACCAACATTTGACATTTCCACATTTTTACCCCCAAAATGTGTATGTGTCATTTTTTAATTGGCAGAAAATAAATTAAAATAACAAGTTGAAATTTTACCTTTTCCTCTGATTAATGTGATACTAGATACGTGTCAGCCCCATGTTGATTGCGGGGGGGTCGGGTGTGGTTATAATAACCACATATCTCAGGGATGCAATCAAGGAATGGAAATCACATCAAAATCACTTTAAATATGGCAGAGTCTTGCCTCCCCCCCCAATGCTAAATGTCGAGCATGCGGGGGGGAAACAATATGTTGTGGACCGTTGATATGACGATCCAAGAGTGATCAATATGCAAGTAAAAAATGATGTTTTATTAATATAAAAACTATATAA
>ML793981.1:318038-351420 GCA_009831015.1 Picea engelmannii | reverse complement strand
TCATCTTTTTCTTGAATACCCACTTTCTACCATTGGGATTTATTCTACTAGGTAATTCGACCAAATCCACATCTCATTTGTGTGCAAGGATTTCATCTCTTCGACCATGGAGTCCTTCCAGATTCTACCCTCTTTTGAGTCAACTGCCTCCTTGATTGACTTGGGATCCTCGTCAATGGCATTTAACACAAATGTGGAACAAAAACTGGGAAGACTATAGCTTTTGACTCTTTTTCCATATTTTTAATACCTCTGTATAATTGGGGTTGGTTGTTCCAGCTCTTAATTTGATTCAATTGAATCATATGATCATCTTCTTCATTCCTCAGTTCAAACCTCACCCTCTCTAGACTTTTCTCTATTTGAACCACTTCAGGCTTGGAATTCTATTTGACTTCTTTGAAGACCACATGCCGACTATACAATGTTCTCCTTGATACAGGATATCATAGATTATATCCTTTGATTCCCTCTTTGTATCCAATGTGTTAGCACTAAGATTCACCCTCATATTGAAAGAGGATAATCCCACTACCCATCAAAATTTTTGGTGGAGGTTGGTTTATGAGTGGAGTTCAAATGGAAAAAACTCAGTACAAGAATGTTTTAGCACAAAAACTGGACAAGAAATGCATAGAGAAATGAGTTCCTCATTAAATTCAGTCAGTGGTTTAGAGTTAAAGGTGAGTAGAGGGAAGACTTAGTGAGAAAGGTGGACAAGTCTACCATGGGCATCTAGCCTTCAAGCAACTTGGTGAAGAAAAAATCAGGCACAAGAGCACTCTTGAACTTAAGTTTCAGACATTGAAATATGTCACAACAGCATGATAATCAAATCTCCATTACCATGTGACTAAAACAACTCATTTGGATCCTCCATGCATGATCATTTGAGCATAAGGGGAAATAAGATAACAACGGGAAAGTACTAGAACATGTCACAACAACATTATAATCAAACCTACATTATAATACAACCACAACCCTCAATTGGATCCTCCATGCCTGAGTGTTTCAACATAATTTACACAAGAAGATGAAAGAAGATGACTTCTATTAATGTGAAAGTCTCAAGTCTGATACATAACCAAAGAATAGTTCTGGCATCAAAATTATACAGTAGGGATATTTTCTCAACCATTCGACAACCTTAACAAAATATTGAACTAATCTATTTATACTCAAATCAGCCCACAACTACCAAGAGTGTGATATGGAAATCTCATTCAAAGCTTTATGTATGAGCAATCTTCTATCAGACGCAAACCAGGTTCAGTATGGGCCTACAGGAAAACTTATCCATTATTGTACCTCGTGCTAACAGTCCTGCCTCCTTGGCCATATATTTCAATAATTCCATTTATCGATTGAGATGAGGTTTTAGGTACCAGTCCTTTCTCATTAACTGAATCTATATCGATATCAGATAAGAGACTTGACAAGTATGGGGTGACCATGTTTCTCTCATGGATTAGGCACTGAATAAGTAGGTGGCCGAAAAAGTTAATTCTCATTCACTGGTTGAACCCTCCTCGGGGTTGGAGCGCGGTTGGATGACTAGTGGGTGACCATCTTTCGTTGTTGGATACAATATTAGATGTGCACGTGGTTTTTGGGCCGTGGGAAGTGGTTTAGACCTACACCACTTTTGGGCTTGAAACACACCCTCTTTCTCCATGTAGCCTCCCTGCAAAGACATGGTTAGGATTTTGGCCCACTTAAGGATTTTTAAATCTCGAGCATGTTGTGACCCCAAAACGATTTGAGGTCGTTGATCTAAATGGGGCCTGAGATCTGGGTGCATCAACTACTTTAGTGCCTCTGCTAAATGTTTACCTACCTGCCAACCTTGGAATCCTTCCAATTATGCTTGGAGATAGTGCCACATTGAACTACACAGAGGATCTCGACCGCTGCAAACTACACATGCTCGCTCACCTACGTTCATGCTGCTTTGTGTGATAACATTTGGCTCCACAGGGGATACCATGCTCCCTACGAGCTTCCAAGAATGTGCAGTTCCAGTGCCTTAGCCTTTGGGTCATGGAGTCTCGTATTCAAACATAAAATAAAGGAAGTGGTAATTAAAATGGTGGAAAGTCAATCATGGGTTAAAAAAAAAAATTCGTCAGAAAGTGCCCATTGATAGGGCCACCAAAACCTTTAGAATTCTCCAAGATCTGCAAATTATAGTTGTTATTTGAAAATACCTAAGAAATATTGAAGGGACCAATCCATAAGTCTTCAAATTTACCATGATTTCCTTTGTATTGCTTGGGGGAATCCCACTTGAGCACCAGATCCCCTAGCTAAAAAATTTCCTTTCTTTCCCTCTTTTCAAAGGATCGTTTCATTTTCTGTTGGTGATCATGAGCTTTATCAAGCAACTTCTCCCTAGATTGTTGTACTTCTACCAGTTGTTGTATCCTCCTGACCATATCATCAGGTTCTCCTTGGTAGTCCTAGAGGATTTTTTCCATGGGAAAGGCAATCTAAGTAGGAAAAATAGCCTCACCCAATATACAAGGTGAAAAGGGGAAACACCCAGTGCCCTCTTTGTTGTAACTCTGTCTGCCCATAATGCAAATTTCAGCTTTGTGTCTGAGGCTTTCTTGTTTTCTTCTAACAATTTCTTGGTGATCTTTATGAGGCTCTTGTTAGAGGACTCTGCTAAACCATTTCCCTGAGGGTAGTGGGGAGTAGAATGGATTTAATGTAATCCCATACTGCTCACATAAATTGATTAATGGTTCATCTTTGAAAGAGGCATCATTCTCTATAATAATATTGTTTGGACAACCAAATATGGACGTGATATCCTCAATAAATTTAATGATTACCCTGTGGGAGGAGCTTCTTGTAGGAATGGCTTATATCCACTTGGTAAAATAATTAGTGGCAGTTAGAATCCACCTGTGTTGACCACTTGATGCTGGGTGGATTTCTCTAATGAAGTCAACACCCCACTGTTGAAAGGGTCTAGAAACCACCACAGGTTTTAGAGGCAAAGATTTGAGTTGTTTCTTTCCATAAGACGTTTGACATTTGAAACAAACCCTAATATTTGCACAAGCATCAGTAAAAGAGATGGGCCAAAAATACCTAGCTCTGAGGATCTTATAAGTTGTTGTCCTCCAAAAATGATGTCCCACACATAAGTTGTCATGAGAATCAGTCATATCTATTTGGGCGTCTTGTGGGTCCAGACATCTCAGTAGAAATCCCAGAGGATACTTCCAATACAAAACCTGGTCAATGAGACAATATTTGATTGCTTTGAGTTTCCAAGCTCTTACCTTGTTTTTGTCCAAACCATCAAGAGGCCTCAACTTATGCTGAAAATATATGTTGTCTTTATACCAGGTGCATTCTGCCAAATTGAGGATGACATGAGAGTCTTTATCAATAGTCTCAACTTGCTGGTTTTCTGAGTTTATGTTCATGAAATTAACCCCTAAATCCTTGCAGTTTGATTCAACCAACATCCTGGCTAAACCTTGGCCTTTTACCAATTTAGTAGGATTTATTTCAAGGTCAAATTCAAAAATTTTGGAAATCCATTTGATTCTCTTCCCATCTATATCAGGCTGGACCAATATCTCTTTTATTGAGTCTGAAGGTACATATGCAACAATTTTTGAATGCAGAACATAGATTATGAAAGCCTTGAAGGATTTCACCAAATCATATGCCTGCATCTCCATGATATCATATCTCATTTATGCATCCCTCAATTCTCTACTGAAAAAGGAAATAGGCTTTTCTAACCCCTCTGCATTTTTCTGTAGTAAAACAACAACCAATGTATCAGATGAGGAAAAATAAATATCAAAAATTCCTTGGAATAATTAGGACTGATGAGCACATGTTCTTCAGTCAAATACATTTTGATTTGGCCAAAATAATTTATGGACTCAACACTCCATTTCACCTCGCTTCATTTTCTAGGCATGGATGTAATGTGCTTAACCAAATCACCAAAATTAGAAATGAATCTTCTCAGAAAGTTGATTTTACCCACAGAATATGATGGTCAACAAATTTATTTAGAAAAATATCAGCATGGGGGTTTTCTTTAGTATCCTGATCCCGATCAATATGAAAATCAGAAAATTCATCCACAATCTCAAGAAATATTTTTATCTCAATATCATCCTCAAAAACCTTCCAATGTTTGACATTGTATGGTATAGAGGGTCTATACTTTACTTCCACATCATAGTTAAGTTTGGGGGGGAAAGGAACCCTGAAGTTACTTGCTGAAATAGCCAAGGAATCTGCCATGGTGTTCTCCTATCTTGGAACAAATGAGATATTAAAAGACAAGAAGAAACTATCAACAAGATCCTCAAATTCATTTATGTAGGCCCTTAACCTAGGGTGCTTAGCCTGATACTGATTTCTTACTTGATGGAAAATCAACTCAGCATCTCCAAATACTGTTATCTCCTCAATCGTCATGTATTTGGTAGCTCTCAAACCCAAAACAAGAGCCTCATATTTTTCCACATTGTTTGTTGTTTCAAATTCAATATTATAAGACATAGATATGGTATCTTGGGTAGGAAAAATGAAAACTACCTCAACACTAGAACCCACCCTAAAAGAGGCTCCATCATTTATTTTTTTCCAAACATAGGTATTGGGAGGAGGGTCTTCACAATAGATGATGGGATGCTTTTTGATTTCAATAGGTGTTTTAGGAGCATCGGTGATATGTAACATACTGGTTCCTAAATCAATATCAACTGCAAACATGGGGTGGTTGGCAGGGTTTGCTTCATCACTGGTAATGTAAGAAACTTGTTCTTCCCTATACAACCTTCTATGTTCTCCCCCAAACACAGGAATGGTGGCATATGAAATATCCATCTGTAAATTCCCCCCTAGTATTTTGATCCAATATCTAGACAAAAACATCCCAAACTTAGGGGGGACATCAACCACCACAATATCCATGACCACACTTTTCATTGGCAACTGGAACAAGGAAACAACCAAGTCTTTGATAACCCCAATACACTTCACCTTCCTGGAATCAAATGAGTATAGGTCATGGTAGGTTTTTGTAACCTCCAATCCAAACTCATCCATGAAAACATTAGGCATGAGATTGTGATATGCCCATGAATCCATCAAGCAGTTGTGAAACACTTTATCATGAATGTTTAATGAGGTATAGAAAGGAGGGGAGGAGTCATCCCTATCCTCTACCAAAGGCCCTAGTATGACAGCTAGTTTTTCATCTTCGAGGTTGAATGAGTCTGTGGAATAAGATGCAGGTCTAGACTACAGTACTTTGGAGATGTATCTTTTGAAATCCTCATTTTTAACTAGCTCCAAGAAAGGTACATGAATTTTAATCTTTTGAATCTCATTCTCAAAGCTAAAAGAGGAGGGGGGATTCAGAATATCCTTCACTTTTGGGGTAGGGCTCTTAACCACTGCCTAGGGGATTTGTGCCTCTTTTTATTTGCTTCTAGATACTACCTCTTTAACAGGATGCTTTGTTCTAGTAGGTTTATTAGCAATGGATTTCCCTCTTTCTTCTTGGACATGAGGTTGTATCTATTTGGATTTCCATTGTTCCTTTCCCCTTATCTCAGTTCATTCAATTAGCTATCTATTAGAGACTCTTCATATGCAGATTGGGTTAGATGAGGAGATGAGGAGGTGTCACCAAGACAGTGGATTTCAGGATCAGTTTCTTCTTCTTCTCCTTCTTCATCAATAACTAGGTTATTTTGGAGAGGGGCTTGGATTTTTTTATCATACCTATCCCTATTTATTCGATCTATTTGGATGATATGAGGGGAATTATTTGGTCTTATGAAATTACCCTTGTTATCAGTATTATGGGTGTTCCTATAGCCCTACATTCCCTTAAATTTCAATTTCTCCATTTCTGTAGAAAGTTATTTTACCATCTTTGTCAACTCATCCACTTGAGGGTGGGAAGTAGAGGAACTAGAGGTTGAAGCTTCAGACCTACCTTTTCTTCTGTCTCTATCATCCTTACTCCTAAGTTTGCCAACTACCAATATATTGGACTCTACTTCAAGGGATGTATATTACATATGAGCCGATGTAGCTCTTCTTTCTCTCAACAGGAGGAAACACTCATGGTCAAAATCACTAGCATAAGTAATCTTGGCAGAGGTTTATGTAGGATTAATTTAAGTGGGAATATTATTGTACATCTTATTAAATCTCTTTGATAAGCCTGAAACAAATTCCCCCTCTTCTCTCTTAAGTGACCCGAAATCTATAATATAATAAAGGAAATCCTTTGTGTCCCCCCAATGTCTCAGGAATGAGTCATCCATAGCTTCGATCCCATCAATATATCTAGGAGTCAATCCCTTGAACCATTTTCTATCCTCACCATCAAGGCTCTGTACAAAAACTTTCAACCAAACATTTTTATTTTCAATATTAAGATTATCTGCATAACTGTAAAAACATGAAAGGTGTTCTTCTGTAGTTATGTCTTCCTCTTCTGTAAACTTGGGCATGTACTTGAGATAATATCCAACTAGGAGGGAATTCATAGGCTGAGGTAAAACAAGAGGCGCATACCTAGTAGCCACTATGGAATCCATTCTGTTTCTAGGATGATTAACACTTTCCATTGGGATGTGAACTATAGGAGAACCAGGGGGAGATGGAGTTTGGAAAGGTGGGACTAGAGCTATGTTTCAGGGAAACGGGAAACAAATGAGTGTTGGAGGATAATGGTATAGGGTTCAAGGGAAAAGAAGATTCCCCCTTTTCAGATACAACAACTTTGACAAGAGGAGGAGTAGAAAAACCCAAAGTGGGAAAATTGTCTAATATTCTTGGTCTAAACCACTGTGCAATATCAGGGGAAACAGGGGTGTCAAAACATTCTCCTTCTAAATGAGGCTTAGAAGGGGAGAATTCAATAGGGAAGTTTCCAAAATTTAAACTTCTGGAAACTCCAACAAATGGTAGAAAAGGAGAATTTGATGTAGATATTGGAGTTTTAAAAGAAGAAGTTTGTAAATTTCTAGAATCACATGATACAACAACTAAAAGTCCTTCTTGACAGGTCTTTTCTTTCTTGATAATATTTTCTGGGTCAACTTCAAGTGTAGCCAAAGGAAGTTGTGGATTAGATATCATGTGTCTTCTTTTGGGAGCCACAACTGAAACAGTGGAGTCGCTAGGTGCAAGTTGAAATCTTCAAGGTACTCATTTCTTATGCACCTTCGAAATCAAAACTTCTTTGTCGTTCAATCCCAGGGAAATCTCTTCAATTCATTCCTCGACAACGATGCCACGAATATTAACACTGAGAGTCACCCTTAGATTGTAGGAGGATAAGCCCAGTACCCATCAAAATGTTTCGTGGAGGTTGGTTTATGAGTGGAGGTCAAATGGACAAAACTCATTACAAGAATGTTTTAGCACAAAAACTAGACAAGCAATTCATAGAGAAATGAGGTCCTCTTTAACTTTAGTTAGTGGTTTAGAGTTAAAGATGAGTAGAGGGAAGACTTAGTGAGAAAGGTGGAGAAGTCTTCCATGGGCATCCGGGCTTCAAGTAGCTTGGTGAAGAAAAACTCAAGCACAAGAGCACTCTTGAACTTAAGTTTCAGACTCTGAAATATGTCACAGACGCATGATAATCAAAACTCCATTACCATGCGACTACAACAACTCGTCTAGATCCTCCATGCACAAGGATTTCAACATAAGGGGAAATATGATAACAAAGGGAAAGTATTGGAACATGTCAAAAAAACATTATAATCAAACCTACATTATAATACAATCACAACCCTCGAATGGATCCTCCATGCCCGAGTGTTTCAACATAGTTTACACAAGAGGATGAAAGAAGCTAACTTATATTAATGGGAAAGTCTCAAGTCTGATACATAACAAGAGAATAGTTTTGGCATCAAAATTACACAGTAGGGAGCTCTAATCAACCATTCAACCACCTTAACAAAATATTGAACTGATATATTCATACTCATATCATTCCATAACTGCCAGGAGTGTGATATGGAAATCTCATTCAAAGATTTACATCTGAACAACCTTCTGTTAGATTGTACATGTTTCCTCTTATCAGGTGCAAACTAGGTTCAGTATGGGCCTGCAGGAAAAAACGTCCATTTTTGTAGCTCATGCTGATAATTCTGCCTCCTTAGCCATAAATTTCAAGATTTCCATTTATGGACTAAGATGAGGTTTCAACTACCTATCCTTTCTCATTAACTAAATCTATCTCGGGATCGGTGAAGAGACTTGACGACTAGGGGGAGACCACATGCCACTCATGGTGTTGGAGCCGCCCTTGTTTCATTTTTACCCTTCACAATTTTCAATTTTTTATACTTGAAATTTAGAGATGGCCTTTTGATTTTTCCCCCAGAGACTATGAAAATTCTGCAACCTTGTCATTTAAAAAACGATGTTTTTTCTACTCTCGAAACAAGTCAACTTTCACAAGAATGCTCGACTCTTTTGTTTTACTTCGGGATCTCGCAAGTCAGACACTATAATCCATGAGTTGACACGCCCCGAGTCGCGTAACGACGAACTCATATTAAATTTTCACTCAGGACAGTAACCAGGGTAAAATCTTTAACTCAGTGGTTAGACATCGTTGGGGTTTCATGCCTTGGCGTTCGTCAAGTTCAAATTTTTATTTATTACAGCCCCGAGAGCCGAGAACACGAGGTTCTTTCGGGCTAACCCTGGTCAAAAACTAAAGGCAAAAAACATAACCGTGGTTAAACTCTGTTCTCGGCGTTTCGCCACTTGGCACTATCTTTTCGAAAGTTACAGCGCCTAAAACTCTGACTCACGAAGTCGTGATGTAATTATAACATGATTAATTAATCGCCTAATCCAAGTTTTCTTCCCTTCAATTGAGTCTTAACTATCGCCATATTGTTGTTTCACGACTCGGCGTACTAATCTCCTAAAAATGGATCTTCGAAGTTCCGAGTTGTGGTAAGGCGAATGAAACGATTATGAAATTAATTATGCCTCAAATCTTGATTACATTTGATTAAGCTAAACTCGGTCCTCGCGGTCTCAGGAGTTGAAAACTCAAAATGTTAACAGAAGATTTATGAGATAACGAATGACGAGAAATTATGTACATGGACAGATTTGGATTAATTAAGTTTAATCAATATTTAACCCAAGTTTCGATGCTTGTACGATTCTCGAAGGAACATTTTAATTCCATGCGCCAACTGACTTTTAAACCGCCAAAATTTATGAAATTAATGGGAAGATACGGTGAATCTATGTGTAAGATCAGATTTTTACGGCATAAATTTATTTCTAATTTCGAATCGACAGGCTTGTTTTGAAAGGTACTGTTTTTTCAAATATATGCAAGAGCTATGTTTCATTATGCATTTTTCATAGCACGCGGAGCTCATCGTTCTGAGTTAATTACTTTCTGCATTTATACACAGTTCTATCGAAGGAGAGTGAAAATGCAAACTTCGGCCATGGCTCCGTGGAAAGCAGCAAAGGCGAATGTCGAAGTCGTGGGACAAGGCTCAGACAATGTCATTGATACTTCACCCCGAAGTGTCGACTCCATCCCCGACTGGTCATTTGTGTCAAATGTTCTGCAAGCAGAATTGGTAGATTACTCAGACGACTCCGACGACATCCAAAGGGATGATCTACACACCAAGTACAAGATAATCATCCAATCCGGGATGCACATAGTAGAAACTAGGCCACGGTTGTTTCCATATTATGACATGATCCGATGGGCGTTGGACCACGTAGACTTACCTACCAAGACGATCATGAACAACCAACGAGTTAATGTCAGGACTTTTAGGCCTGAGCATCTACAAACCATGTACAAGCTACCTTCGACGTCTGAATATACATATGGTGCTAAGTTCCTGGAGGAATTCAAAGAGAAATAGTGCACCCAGTATGACAAAACCATGCCCGGTTTGATCAAGGATTGGGTTTCGCGCTCTGCGAAATTCAGAGAAAATGACCAGGGCGTTTATTCTATTGCTTCTTTGGAGCCACAGTATAAATATGTGGCCATGATGACATGCCGGCTATTTGGGAGAGAAGACACATTGCATTTCTACATTGCGTGGGTACCTCTCATGTTTTGGGTCACAGAAGGTTGCTCGTTTAATTGGGAAAAGATACTCTCGGACAGTTTGGCCAACAGGGTCACAGAGTATCGGGAACAGAAGGCAAGTGGGAGACCGTCCTCATTTTTCATGTCAGCATATATCATGGACGCGGTATGTTCCATGACACCATTCCCCTTGATGAGCTGGGCTTGGAATCTAGCCCAAGAAAAACTCGTACATGAGTATCATGACAAACTATGGGAGAATAAAGCATAAAAGTTCACATATGATATTTTTAACTGGGTGATGGTGCCCCTGCATATCGCCATTTTTGGGCACCCACCACCTCGCATCTCGGACAACATTGCAACAGGTCTGAGTGGCATAGCAGATTGGTATGTGGAGGCATAGTTTTCGTATTTCAGAGTTTTCGGGGCTTCTGTTCCCCCTCATGCACTGCCCTTGTTCATCCCCGACAAGATGGCTTGTCGAGAGGTCACCTGGCAAACGGTAATTGGCGGGGTGAGAAAAGAACTCAAGGGTTACTCAAAGAAGGTATGGCCTTCTTTTCCCATTTGGCTGAATTCCTAGTCTTTGTTAGATTTTGGGCATGCCAGAGCCATGGCTACAGCCTTGGAGGACCTAAGTTTGGTCTCCATTGAAGTTAAGAAACATGATCCATAGAGTGTTGTGAGAAACCATTTGGATCATTGTGGGCTCAAGATATTTGAGCATGAAAGTTCACCCTCGGACGACGTTTTCCGAGGGGCAAGATATTATGAAGAAGTGCTAGCCCGGATCAAATCATTAGCACCCGAAGACACAACATATGTATTAAAATTCCAGGAACATAGACGAAGATGTCTCCCCACTGTGTTGGGAGGTTCGGCTGCTTCCGAGACAAAACAAAAGGATGCTGAAGGTTCTGAGGACCCAATTTCTAACCTTGGAAAACACCAGGAAAGGGAAAAAATGAAGAATCCCGAAGCCGAAGAGAAGACTCCGGACCCGCTAAGGAAACAAAGTTCGGAGGCTGAAGTAAAAACTCCAGGCCCACCAAGGAAACAAAAGCCGGAGGTTGAAACAGAGACTCTAGGTACGCCAAATGAGCAGTATCCTGTCGATACTCCAAGAGAATCGACAAAACAAATAGGAGAGCCCATCACCTCGGTCACACCCTTGCAGTCGGCACAGGGAAATGTCGGTGAGGGATGGATATTTAATGAAGAACTAAGGCCCATAAGAGTAGAGGAAGTCCCTCAAAATGAGTTCTTTTTTGATAAAAAAAGGAAGGAGGTAGTGAAAAGAGATTTCTATCAAGAAGGAGAGTCCACTGCGAAAAAATATAAAATCATGACCGATGGCAGAAATAAGAAAAGTGATCAACTCGCCACTGAAATCGCGGGAACGCTGGGGGCATATGATTCGACAAATCAATTCTCAGTTGGGATTTTGAATAACCAACTAAAAAGAAAAAATTCTCTAATCAGGACCCTTGAGGCTAGATTGGCTACAGCCGCAGAGAACGCTAAAGGTCAGGCCAGCATGGAGATAGAACATGCCAGAGTGGCCGAAAAAAACGAAATAAAAATTCTCAAGAACAAGCTAGAGCAAGCACAGTTAGTGGTCCGAGATGGTAGAGTGCAGGTGAGCCAACAGAGAAATCTGATTGAACAGTTGCAGGCTCGGGAAGAAATCGCCGAGAGAAGAGAAATAGACATCGGCATATTTAAATCCCGAGCCAACGCGATTCAGAGAAAAATCTTTTCGGCACACCATAATTTGCTTTCCAGGATAAGAGAGATCCGGGAGAACTGTCTGTTGGTGAATCAGGTGTCCAAGAACCTGACTGCTAGGGAAAGGGAGGCCGAAGTGGCTTGGGTCGCTTTCCAGGACGCGGTAATAGCCACAAATAACAGGGTTTCGGCAGGTGCTCACGGGCTTGCCATCCTAGAAGAAACCAGAGGCAATATTCTGTTGAAAGATTGGGAGCATAACATTGCCCTGGGCAAGGAACAAGCCCAAAAAGTAACCCATTCTTTAGAAGAAGCTTTTAATGCCATAGACGGCGAGCTGTTGGGTTTTGACAATCGAGACGATGCAAAAGCATTGATGTAAATGAATGTGGAACAAATCTCACTCGATCTGAAGGAAAAGGATGAGAGAGATTCGACCGACATCTCTCAGACGGATACGGTAGACATGGACAAAGTTGATAAGCACATGATCAAACCCAGTGCACAACTAAGTGCTCTTGACATCATCGGTGCACAAATGGAGGACAAACTGCAGTAGTTATCCCGAGAATGTTACTTCGTCGAGGTTAGCTGTCAAGCAGAGCCTTCACAGCTCATATCTCAGTTTGTAGAAAGATGTAACGCCTACGCCGAGTCCGTGCGAAGACGAGCACCTAGAAATGAGTGAAGATAGATTAGGGGAGATAGAGCGATTTCTCTCTCCTCTTTCATAACTGAAATTTTTGTGACTATTGAGATTCTACCTGCTTTACCAAAATTGTATAAATATACCTCAGAGAGAATTAAACGGGGGCTGGACCCTTTTTGAGATTTTGTAATAGAGTTTTTGCATTGAGATTTAATACAAGCAGATCCGAGATTCTCAATTCTGTCACTTCTGTATTACAAGTTTGCTTTCTTGTTCCTCATTTTTCATTTTCAATTCATATTCATAATTGATGTGCTTCGTTATACTTTAGTACTACCACTACTATAAAGAATAAATTTGGGTTTTCTATAATTGTTTATTTCCTTTCCTCTGCACCAGCTATCAACTGTGTAAGACCAATTTGCAGTTTCAGAATTCTACATGCATTTTTTGCTACATCATTTATTTTCTTAAATATTTTCTTCTTCCATTTACTTTGTAAGATTTTCCCCTGGTAGGAACCTGACATTGTGAGCGGCTTAATGTTTTTCCCCCATCTCGCCCCTTTGATTCAAAATTTAATACGGTTACGGGAACGAGCCTTAGATTTGCATACATCGTTAATACTGCAACCGTGAATTCTCTTTTATAAAACTTAACTGAGACAACACTCAAATCTTTCTTAATAGTTCTCTTACCTGTACTATTCCCCCATGACAATTCCTACACCAACTCAACCTAACGTTGAACCTGGATTATTGAACCAAACGCACGTCGCCTTAAACCTCTTCAACACTATCCTTAAAACAACGACTAACTGGGCCGAGCTTGAACAATCATGGGCAACCATTGAACATGACATAACTATCCAGGTGCAGTTCGAAGCCAGACAACCTCAATGAAGAAACCTCCCTTAGAATTTTCCTCTGAAGGTTGACATTTTCCCTTCTCCTTATCCCAACCTCTTTCAGATGCCTTGACACTATACTTTTGAGCCTTAAGTACACACTCAGGAACAACATCTTTCTGGCGCCGTTGCCGGGGACCGAAGTTACGAAATATTTTTCCCTGGGAAAACAACATTTGATTTTCATTGAAGGTGTTACCCTTTGATAGTGAACAAAGAGTACAAACCTTTTAAGGATTTTGATCTTTCACTTGGCGACTCCACAAAAAAATAAACTGACATTCACTCGAAGGAATACCAGACAAAACTCAGATGGTGAGCAGATTACGCCAGTTTCCGATCTTGAAAATTTTCTAAAGGCGAGAGGCTCTTTTAAGCCAACCGCTGCAGTTTACCAACTTGAAATCCCATCACCGAAGGTCGAGAGTCCTTCCTAACCCCCGACCTCGCTCGATCCTTACTTTGATGCTAAAAATTCAACGTCCTGTACCAAAATCGGGAGAGAGATTCATCCAACAGTCCCCTTGATACAGAGGGGAAAGGGCCCTTTTGAAAGTTCGTCGTCTTTCAAAACACACTCTTATCTTCAGTTAAATTTCCCGACTTCTCCAAATCCTAAAGAGTGTGTTACACACTCGTTTCTCACACCCGTTGGTTTTCCCGATTTCGTCTCTTGCAAGTACGAGGAACCGACTCCTCGCGTTCCTTATCCTTCCTCATCAGAGTCTCCTCTTAGCGAAGAAAATATAAAACCCCTTTTATTTTTTGAAAAACCCATTTATAACTCCCCATAAACAATGATGGCAGCCGCCGGAGGAGGAGGTGGAGGGTTTATAGGAGGAGGAGAAGGGTTTGGAGGAGGTGGAGGAGGTGTCCCTCTAGGAGGAGGTGGAGGTGGAGTCCCTCAAGGAGGAGGTGGAGGTCAAGGGCCTCCCCCCCCCTCGTGGAGTTTTTGTGAAAGTTGCAGCCTGATACACTCCTTTAGTGTTGCCCATCTCCCTACACGATCTTCCAGAAAACTATATAAAAAACTTACCGAAGTTCAACGGGGAGGGAGAGATGACCGCTGCTAAACATATAAGTCTTTTCGACCAATTCACATATCTCTACGGTGCCGAGAACGAGGATGTATATTCAAGACTCCTTGTCCAAACCTTTGAAGGTCAGGTCTAAGCTTGGTTTCAGAGCCTACCCGCAGCCTCCATCCCGTCATATCAAGTTTTGGAAGATGCTTTCCTCAGACAATGGGGTGAGCGAAAAGACCATCTCTATTATCTGACCGAATTTGGATCTTTGAAGAAAAATAACTCAGAGACAGTCATGGAATTCATTCTGAGATTCAACAAACTGTACAATAAATCCCCAGCCGAAGTCAATCCATCTCAACTCGCGGCCAAAGTGACTTTCGCCGGAGCTTTCGAGCCGGATTTCACATTACTTTTGCGAGAACGAAGGGGAGCCACCTTAAACCATATGTAAGATGATGCGGTAGAGATAGAATCTAACATGATGGCTTCGGGTAAACTTAAGGCTAGAGTAGAGACTGGAAACAGGGATACCAGACGCTATAGAGAACTAGCTGGCCCTTCGGGATCCAATAGAGCCTCCGACGATAGAGTGGATGACATGGCGAGATTGATTAAAGAATTGTCAAATAAAATAACCCGGATGGAACTCGAACAGTCCAAGTCTGACTCTTACCCCAAAAAAGATTTCAGAAAAAATCAAAACCCTCCCAATCAGCGAAGACCAATAAAAAAGGAAGATCAAAAGATACAAGCTCCCTTGAAGGATGAAAATTTTATAGGAGCTAACAATTTTCAAGACTTTGAGGATTCAGATAATGACGTCACAAACTTCGGTGATGACAGTAGTCAACCATATCTGACTCGCGAAGACTACGAAAAGTATCTGAATGTGTCAGAGACGCCAAACGAGAGAGAAGAGGGTGATCCCATTGAGATCTGTGAATCCCAACCAGAAGCTGAGATAATGATGGCTGAGCTTCAACCAAGGTACAACCTGAGATCTAAGAATAAATCTACCTCGACAATTCAACCCAGCAAAATCCTTCAGAGAGGTCAAGTTTATGAGCCTCCTTCGGACGAAACTCCACCACCCAACAACAAAATGAGAAGAGTGAGCACACAGGAATCTAAGGTAGAAAAATTCGGAGCTCAAACACAACCAATCGAACCCGCAAACAAAGATACTTCTTCAACTAAGACCATGAATGATAAATCTATCCAGACGAATAAGTCAGAAAGAAAAAATTCGGAAGTCTCTACCGGACAAATAGACAATGTAAACAGAGTGTTCAGTATTGAAAATGAGTTAAACAAAATTAAGATACCAATCCCTTTGGTGGACTTAGCGAAAAACCCTGTTTATCACAAACAAATTACCAAAATGATAGGTGTCTCCGAACTAGAAAGCCACTCTGATGTTATAAACTTGGAAGATGATAGACCTAACATCACCTTTGATCCCCATTTTGAAGGGTCCAAAGACAACATCGCTCCCTTCTATATCACTCTGAATATACATGATCAGTTGTTGCATAATTGTATGTTAGACTTCGGAGCTTCCCACAATGTTATGCCCAAGATTATAATGGAGAAGCTGGGTCTCCAGATCACAAGGACTTATGGAAATCTGTATTCATTTGATTCAAGGAAGGTTAAATGCATGGGGATGATAAAGGATCTGGTAGTTACCTTAGCTCAGGTCCCTGTTAAAAGTATCCTAATGGATGTGGTTATCGCCGATATTCCCCCTAAGTACGGTATGCTGTTATCCAGGTCATGGGGGGCCAAGTTGGGAGGATCCCTTTAGTTAGACATGTCCTATGCCACAATCCCTGTGTTCGGGGGTTAGTTCACTCATTTATACAGAGAGACAAGATTAGCATACACGGTCAATGACCGTCAAAACCCACACAACTTCCCCATTTACATCGCAGACCAAGATCTGGGAAACTGCATTTTGTCTTTTGATGATGGTCTGGATGGTTGCCTGGAAGAAATCGATGCAAAGCAAGAATATTTAAGCCCCTTGACAGAAGATATGTATAATACTAGTGTATGGAAAATGTATTTCGATGGCGCTTTGTCTTCTGAAGGAGATGGTGCTGGGGTACTTTTGGTAGCACCTAAAGGTAAGTTCATTGTTCCTTTCTCCTATCATTTGCAGTGGGACATAGATTACACTAATAACGTATGCGAGTATGAAGCATTGATCTTAGGATTAGAGGCTGCCAATAAATTAAATATAAAGAACTTGGAGGTATACAGTGACGCGGAATTGATAGTAAGACAAGTGAACCGACAATACCTATCCAGGCATCCTAGACTAAGAGCACATAGAAATTGTACTTGGGATCTCATCGGAATTTTTTTCTCATCTGTAAATATCCATTTTATCCCTCGCACCGAGAATCTACATGATGATGCATTGGCAAAGGCAGCGTCAACCTTTTCTCCTCCCACGACCTTCAAACTGAAATATCATATCAAAATCAGATACAAGCCTTCCATACTAGACAATATCCGACACTGGAAAGTCTTTGAAGATGATGAACATATTAAGAAGTTCCTTACTGCAGTAGGTGAATTTTCAGAAACTCACGATGACCAAGAAAACCAGAATGACTCCATGTGGATCATGCAAGAAGGAGAGGAACCTGAAGTTTTCCGAGATAAAATTGCGGATCATCATATGCTGGTCCTTAAGAGCAATCAGATTCCCAAAGGATTGATTCCTTTGGAAAGACTTTTTGATCAAAATGATGTACCTGTAAAGGCCACTTTGCAGCCCCAGCCAGAAGAGGTGGAGGACTGTGATATAGGGACCGAAAAAGAACCCCGAATGGTAAAACTATCGAAATTCCTCCCTCTCAAAATGAAAGTGAAGTACCAAGACTTGCTCACGCAATACAAAGATGTTTTTGCCTGGTCCTATGATGAATTGAAAACATATGACACTTCCATTATTGATCACAAGATACCTTTGAAGCTCGGGCTCAAACCGTTTAGGCAAACGCTTAGGCAATTTAATCCCATTCTGTTACCCGTGATAGAAAAGGAAGTCAAAAAACTGTTGGACGCAAAGATAATCGTACCTTTGAGATACTCGGACTGGGTAGCTAACCTAGTTCCAGTCAGGAAAAAGAATGGGGAAATCAGACTATGTGTGGATTTCCAAAACCTAAACAAGTAGTCTCTCAAAGATAATTACCCGCTGCCCAAGATGGACCACATTTTAGAAAAGGTTGTTGGAGCTAATCAAATGTCAATGATAGATGGCTTCTCTGGTTATAATCAGATCACTATGACTGAATAGGACAGGGAAAAAACTGCATTCACCATGCCCTGGGGTACTTTCATGTATGACAAAATGCCTTTTGGTTTGATGAATGCAGGGGCCACTTTCCAGCGAGCTATGGACATCGCTTTCGTGGGAGAAAGGGACAAGTTCATAGTCATTGACGTTGATGATCTGACGGTTTTTTCTAAAACTAACGAGGAACATTTGATGCATCTCAGACATACATTCGAAAAGAGCCGCAGGTTTGGTCTATCCCTAAATCCAAAGAAATCTCATTTCGCTATGCGGGAAGGTAAGCTTCTAGGCGATGTCGTATCTAAAGAAGGAATCAGGATTGATCCTAAGAGGATTGAAGCGATAGATACTATCACTATCCTGAGAAATATAAAAGAAATTCAATCATTCTTAGGTAAGATAAATTTTCTGCGAAGGTTTATTCCAAATTTTGCTGAGATTGTCAAATTGATTATAGGAATGTTGAAGAAGGACAGTGGGGTAAACTGGACCGCCGAGGCTAGGGTATCTTTCATGCACATTAAAAAAGTTATAAGCGAGGCACCCGTGTTAGCAAGTCTGGATTATCTGAAAGATTTTCTCATCTTCTCTTTTGCTTTTGAACATACCATCGCCGCGGTACTCTTGCAGAAAA
Organism: Picea engelmannii; assembly: GCA_009831015.1. NCBI lineage: Eukaryota > Viridiplantae > Streptophyta > Pinopsida > Pinales > Pinaceae > Picea > Picea engelmannii. The sequence goes on along the minus strand of ML793981.1, from coordinate 333,047 downwards.
ATGAAGAGGGGTTCGAACAGCCGATAGCATTTTTCAGCAAAAGCCTCAGAGATGCAGAACTGAAATATAACATAATGGAAAAAAAAGCATATGCAATGGTAAAAGAATTGAAAGCGTTCAGAACCTATGTGCTACATTCAAAGATAATCCTGTATGTACCCACTAGTTTTGTAAAGGACATATTGGTACAGCCGGACAATGACGGAAAAAGAGGGAGATGGCTCGCTAAAATACAAGAATTCGATCTGGAAGTCAAGCTGACTAAACTGATAAAGGGGCAGGGTCTGGCCAAACTCTTGGCCGAGTCGAATCTTAGATCCCTTGACATTAATTTCCTCCAAGAAGAAGACGGAGACACCCACCTGTACGAGCCAGATGACCGGACAGATCCAAGAAAGATTGAAGAAATGTTCATATCGTCGGGATGGTATAAACATATCATGTTCTACTTGTTGAACCTGAAGTGCCCAGATGGACTATCATCAGCCAAATGTAGAACTTTAAAACTCTACGTTGTAAAATATTGCATCGCCGAAAACCAACTATACTGGAAGGATCCACTCGGGTTCCTACTAGTTTGTTTGGTCGAGTCGGAAACTCCTCGGGTTATAGAGGAATTTCATGAAGGAATCTGTGGAGGACACCATGCATGGAGAGCCACGACCTACAAGATCTTGAGAGCGGGCTACTATTGGCCGAAACTATTTTCAGACATAAATGCCAAAGTACGCGCGTGCGACCCTTGTCAAATATTCGCTGGGAAACATAAACTCCCTGCACTACCACTCGTTCCAGTCAAAACTGAAGCTCCATTTCAACAATGGGGTCTGCACTTCATAGGTGAGATCAATCCTCATTCCAGTGCTCAGCATAGGTGGATCTTAACAGCCACGGATTATTTTACTAAGTGGGTGGAATCCATTCCAACCAAGAAGGCAACAGACTCGATGGTAATTAACTTCTTGGAGGAAAATATTTTGTCGAGATTCGGTTGTCCCCGAAAGATAGTTACTGACAACGCCCAAGCATTTAAGTCTATGGCTATGATTAGTTTTTTTCAGAAATACAACATCATTCTCGGACATTCCACTGCATACTACCCCCAAGGGAATGGGTTGGCCGAGTCATCAAATAAGAGCTTGGTAAACATTATCAAGAAGGTATTGGATGAGAACAAGAGGTCTTGTCATGTACATTTAAAATACGCATTGTGGGCAAACCGCATAAGCACAAAAAGATCTATCAACGTTTCGCCTTTTCAAATGGTCTATGGGACAGATGTCGTTCTACCCATAAACCTGGCGCTACCGGTAATGAAGCTGTGGTAAGACCAAAATGAAGAACCCAATCTTGTGACCAGGAGAATAAATCAATTGATTGAGGTCCAACAGCAGAGAACCGAGGTTGACGAAAATATGTAGCGGTACCAAGATGACATGAAAGCACTGTTCGACCAAAAAGCGAAGGATCGAGAATTCTCTCCAGGTGATTTGGTGCTAAGATGGGATGCGAGAAGGGAAGAGGCAGCCAAGCATAGTAAATTCGACCACCTCTAGTATGGACCGTTAAGGGTTTCGGCTCCAGTAGGAGAAAATTCTTTCCTGCTGGAAAACATCGACGGAGAAGTCCTCAGCGCCCCTGTCAACGGGCGATATCTGAAACATTACATGACATAGCAGTCGCCATTTTTCAAAATAAAATAAAATAAATAAATATATAAAATAAAATTTTTGTTTGTATATACATGCATTTTTATTTCCCTTTCGACTTTCTGTTTTCTTCTGCTCATAATTTTTAGACATGTTTTGAATAAAGTTCGTATTTTCTTTTTGCAGGATTCCAACTGCTTACGAGCTAGCGGGAGGAGTAATTTGCAAAGCAGTACCAGAAATAAATCGGCATGAAACAGGTGATACCCAAAAAATTAGTTTCGTAGTGCACAAAGAAATTGAAAAGAAAGGTAAAGGTGGGTTTTCTCAACACACATGTTGTCAAAGACTGTCAAAATTAAATCAAGGTAACATCGTTCAAATTGCAATAACGACTAAATTGTTAAATAACAAGATTATTGCTTGGCTTGGTAACCTTTGATTTAAATTGGTTTGAATGATACACTAAAACTAAGAAAAGTCAATCGAAAGTAACCATCCCCAAAGACATCTACAAGAGCCAGTCTCGAACTGTTTTGACCTTCTACATTTTTTATCAATGAATCACTGCCTTGTATTCTGCCTGTTTTCAGATCTAACTTTTGACAAAGCTGCCATCTTTTCATTTCATTACAAAGGAATAAAAGTTTTCGTTTTAACCTCCTGAGTCTTGAAACAGATTGTAAAAGGAAAGTGGGTCTCCACAACTACTTGATCCCCTGCTAAGCAGAGGAATGTTTAGAGCAATCCTAACTTTCCTAGGTTTTTCAACAGCTTCGGAAGAATCAAAGCTTGCTCGCACAGGATGCCCCTTAAAAAATTATTATTTTCCCCTGTCTCCCTAAGAACGAAGGTGTTGTGAAGGTCAAGGGAAGATTGATACCGAGTAATCAAAGTAAGTTGACAGACCTCTGATACAAAATATTACACAGATATCAGCCCTGATATAAACTAATTGCCCCCATCTTCGTGCTCAAAAAATGAATTAAAAGACGGGTGGTGAAAGGAAATTCAGAAATGATTGCCCCCACCTAGTCCAAAAATACGATGAAAGTAAATTCAGAAATGATTGCCCTCGTCTTAGCATTTAAATGCATAAATAATTTCCGAAGTGGTGAAAGGAAATTTAGTAAAAGGGGCCAGATAACTTCACCGAGGTACTGAACAGGCTCGCTGGCAGTGAAGCAATGTCTGAGATATCTGTAAGGCTGTTATACATGAATATCGCTCTACTATGGTAACCAATACTTCCTAAAAACTTGATCCACATCCCAAATTCAGACGGGACTTCCCCGATTAAAAAATATATAATCTCATTCTTTTGATGCAAGCCGAGAGCCACAAGATCTGTTGGGTCCCCTAGGGTCGTTTCGACCGTCTTAAAACATCCCCAAAGTTATTAGTGGGAAAGGGAAAATTGTGATGGGACTACAGCTGTGTTTGGAAAGAGTATCTGATTTTGAAAAAACTTCTCGAGGTAAAAAACAAAGTCTTTTCCCCCCTTCGATCCTTTTTCCTTGAATTTTTTCCGCTTGTTTTAGCTTATGACTCCATTTACCCAATATTGGCACGTGGTATACTGTTCTTCCCACCTCACAGGAAGGCGAGACACTTAGTTGGAGCCTATGTTGGAGCCTTCCTTGTTTCATTTTTACCCTTCACAATTTTCAATTTTTTATACTTGAAATCTAGAGATGGCCTTTTGATTTTTCCCCCCGAGACTATGAAAATTCTGCAACCTTGTCATTTAAAAAATGACGCTTTTTCTACTCTCGAAACAAGTCAACTTTCATAAGAATGCTCGACTCTTTTTTTTTTACTTCGGGATCTCGCAAGTCAGACACTATAATCCATGAGTTGACATGCCCCGAGTCGCGAAACGACGAACTCATATTAAATTTTCACTCAGGACAGTAACCAGGGTAAAATCTTTAACTCAGTGGTTAGACATCGTCGTGGTTTCGCGCCTCGACATTCGTCAAGTTCGAATTTTTATTTATTACAGCCCCGAGAGCCGAGAACACGAGGTTCTTTTGGGCTAACCTTGGTAAAAAACTAAAGGCAAAAAGGATAACTGTGGTTGAATTCTGTTCTTGGTATTTCGCCACTCGACACTATCTTTTCGAACGTTACAACACCTAAAACTCCGACTCACGAAGTCGTGATGTAATTATAACATGATTAATTAATTGCCTAATCCAAGTTTTCTTCCCTTTAACTGAGTCTTAACTATCGCCATATTGTTGTTTCGCGACTCGGCGTACTAATCTCCTAAAAATGGATCTTCAAAGTTCCGAGTTGTGGTAAGGCGAATGAAACGATTATGAAATTAATTATGCCTCAAATCCCGATTACATTTGATTAAGATAAACTTGGTCCTCGTGGTCTCGGGAGTTGAAAAATCAAAATGTTAACAGAAGATTTACGAGATAACGAATGACAAGAAATTATGTACATGGACAGATTTGGATTAATTAAGTTTAATCAAGATTTAACCCAAGTTTCGATGCTTGTACGATTCTCGAAGGAGAATTTTAATTCCATGCGCCAACTGACTTTTAAACTGCCAAAATTTATGACATTAATGGGAAGATAAGGTGAATCTATGTGTAAGATCGGATTTTTACGACATAAATTTATTTCTAATTTCGAATTGACAGGCTTGTTTTGAAAGGTACCATTTTTTCAAATATATGCAAGAGCTACGTTTCATTATGCATTTTTCATAGCACGCGGAGCTCATCGTTCTGAGTTAATTTATTTCTGCATGTATACGCAGTTCTATCGAAGGAGAGAGAAAACGCAAACTTCGGCCATGGCTCCGTGGAAAGCAGCAAAGGCGAATGTCAAAGTCGCACGACAGGTCTTAGACAATGTCATCGATACTTCACCCCGAAGTGTCGACTCCATCCCCGAATGGTCATTTGTGTCAAATGTTCTGCAAGCAGAATTGGTAGATTACTCATACGACTCCGACGACATCAAAAGGGATGATCTACACACCAAGTACAAGATAATCGTCCAATCCAAGATGCACAGAGTAGCAACCAGGCCACGGTTGTTTTCGTATTACGACATGATCTGATGGGCATAGGACCATGTAGACTTACCTACCAGGACGATCATGAACAACCAACGAGTTACTGTTGGGACTTTTAGGCCCAAGCATCTACAAACCATGTACAAGCTACCTTCGACGTCTGAATATACATATGGTGTTGAGTTCCTGGAGGAATTCAAAGAGAAAGAGTGCACCCAGTACGACAAAACCATGCCCGGTTTGATAAAGGATTGGGTTTCGCGCTCCGCAAAATTCAGAGCAAATGACCAGGGCATTTATTCTATTGCTTCTTTGGAGCCACAGTATAAATATGTGGCCATGATGACATGCCGACTATTTGGGAGAGAAGACACATCGCATTTCTACATTGCGTGGGTGCCTCTCATGTTTTGGGTCGCAGAAGGTTGCTCGTTTAATTGGGCAAAGATACTCTCGGACAATTTGGCCAACAGGGTCACAGAGTATCGGGAGCAGAAGGCAAGTGGGAGACCGTCCTCATTTTTCATGTCAGCATATATCATGGATGTGGTATGTTCCATGACACCATTCCCCTTGATGAGCTGGGCTTGGAATCCAGCCCAAGAAAAACCCGTACATGAGTATCATGACAAACTATGGGAGAATAAAGCAGAAAAGTTCACATATGAGATTTTTAACTGGGTGATGGTGCCCCTGCATATCACCATTTTTGGGCACCCACCACCTCACATCTAGGACAACATTGCAATAGGTCTGAGTGGCATAGTGGATTGGTATGTGGAGGTAGAGTTTTCGTATTTCAAAGTTTTCGGGGCTTCTGTTCCCCCTCATGCGCTACCCTTGTTCATCCCTAACAAGCTGGCTTGTCGAGAGGTCGCCTGACAAACGATAATTGGTGGGGTGAGCAAAGAACTCAAGGGTTACTCAAAGAAGGTATGGCCTTCTTTTCCCATTCGACTGAATTTCTATTCTTTGTTAGATTTCGGGCATGCCAGAGCCGAGGCTACAGCCTTAGAGGACCTAAGTTTGGTCTCCATCGAAGTTAAGAAACATGATCCACAGAGGGTTGTGAGCAACCATTTGGCTCATTGTGGGCTCAAGATATTTGAGCATGAAAGTTCACCCTCGGACGATGTTTTCCGAGGGGCAGGATCTTATGAAGAAGTGATAGCCCGGATCCAATCATTAGCACCCAAAGACACAACATATGTATTAAAATTCCAGGAACATAGACGAAGATGTCTCCCCACTGTGTTGGGAGGTTCGACTACTTCCGAGACAAAACAAAAGGATGCTGAAGGTTCTGAGGACGCAATTTCTAACCTTGGAAAACACCAGGAAAGGGAACAAACGAAGAATCCCGAAGAAGAAGAGAAGACTCCGGAGCTGCCAAGGAAACAAAGTTCGGAGGCTGAAGTAAAAACTCCAGGCCCACCAAGGAAACAGAAGTCGGAGGCTGAAACAAAGACTCTAGGTACGCCAAAGGAATAGAATCCTGTCGATACTCCAAGAGAATCGGAAAAACAAATGGGAGAGCCCATCACCTCGGTCACACCCTTGCAGTCGGGAAATGTCAGTGAGGGATGGATATTTAATGAAGAACTGAGGCCCATAAGAGCAGAGGAACTCCCTCCAAATGAGTTTTTTTTTGATAAAAAGAGGAAGGCGGTAGTGAAAAGAGAGTTCTATCAAGAAGGAGAGTCCACTGTGAAAAAATATAAAATCATGACCGATGGCAGAAATAAGAAAAGTGATCAACTCACCACTGAAATCACGGGAACGCTGGGGGCATATGCTTCGGCAAATCAATTCTCAGTTGGGCTTTTGAATAACCAACTAAAAAGAAAAAATTGTCTAATTAGGACCCTCGAGGCTAGATTGGCTACAGCTGCAGAGAACACTAAAGGTCAGGCCAGCATGGAGATAGAATAGGCCAGAGTGGCCGACAAAAACGAAATAGAAATGCTCAAGACCAAGCTAGAGAAAGCACAGTTGGTGGTCCGAGATGGTAGAGCACAGGTGAGCCAATAGAGAAATCTGATTGAACAGTTGCAGGCTCGAGCAGAAATCGCCGAGAGAAAAGAAATAAACATCGGCATATTTAAATCGCGAGCCAGCGAGATTCGAAGCAAAATCTTTTCGGCACAACAGAATTTGCTTGCCAGGATAAGAGAGATCCGGGAGAATTGTCTGTTGGTGAATCAGGTGTCCAAGAACCTGACTGCTAGGGAAAGGGAGGCTGAAGTGGCTCGGATCGCTTTCCAGGACGCGGTAATAGCCACAAATAACAGGGTTTTGGCAGGTTCTCCCAGGCTTGCCATCCCAGAACAAACCAGAGGCAATATTCTGTTGAAATATTGGGAGCATAACATTGCCCTGGGCAAGGAACAAGCCCAAAAGGTAACCCATTCTTTAGAAGAAGATTTTAATGCCATAGACGACGAGTTGTTGGATTTTGACAGTTCAGACGATGCAGAAGCATTGATGCAAATGAATGTGGAACAAATCTCACTCGATCTGAAGGAAAAGGATGAGAGATGTTTGACCGACATATCTTAGACGGATACGGTGGACATGGCCAAAGTTGATAAGCACATGATCAAACCCAGCGCACAGCTAAGTGCTCTCGACATCATCAGTGCACAAATGGAGGACAAACTACAACAGCTAGCCCAAGAATGTTACTTCATCGAGGCCAGCTGTCAAGCAGAGCCTTCACAACTCGTATCTTAGTTTGTAGAAAGATGTAACGCCTGCGCCGAGTCCGCGCGAAGACGAGCATCTGGAAATGAGTGAAGACAGATTAGGGGAGATAGAGCGATTGCTCTCTCCTCTTTCATAATTGAAATTTTTGCGACTATTGAGATTCTACCTGCTTTACCGAAATTGTATAAATATACCTGAGAGAGAATTAAACAGGGGCTGGACCCTTTTTGAGATTTTGTAATAGATTTTTTTCATTGAGATTTAATACAAGCAGATCCGAGATTCTCAATTCCGTCACTTTTGTATTACAAGTTTGCTTTCTTGTTCCTCATTTTTCATTTTCAATTCATATTCGTAATTGATTTGCTTCATTATACTTTAGTACTACCACTACTATAATGAATAAATTTGGGTTTTCTATAATTGTTTATTGTCTTTCCTCTGCACCATCTATCAGTTGTGTAAGACCAATTTGTAGTTTCAGAATTCTACATGCATTTTTTTCTACATCGGTTATTTTCTTAAATATTTTCTTCTTCCGTTTACTTCATAATATTTTCCCCTGGTAGGAACCTGAAATTGTGAGCGGCTTAATGTTTTTCCCCCATCTCGCCCCTTTGATTAAAATATAATACAGTTACGGGAACGAGCCTTAGATTTTCATACATCGTTAATACTGCAACCATGAATTCTCTTTTATAAAACTTAACTGAGACAACACTCAAATCTTTCTTAACAGTTCTCTTACCTGTACTATTCCCCCATGACAGTTCCTACACCAACTCAACCTAATGTTGAACCTGGATTATTGAACCAAACGCACGTCGCCTTAAACCTCTTCAACACTATCCTTAAAACAACCACTAACCAGGCCGAGCTTTAACAATCATGGGCAGCCATTGAACGTGACATAACTATCTAGGAGCAGTTTGAAGCCAGAAAACCTCAACGAAGAAACCTCCCTTAGAATTTTCCTCCAAAGGTTGACATTTTCCCTTCTCCTTATCCCAACCTCTTTCAGATGCCTTGACACTGTACTTTTGAGCCTTAAGTATAGACTCAGGAACAACACATGGATTGGGTGATGAATAAGTAGGTGGCTGCAAAAGTCAATCCTCGTTCATTGGCAGAACCCTCCTCGTGGTTGGACCGTGATTGCACGACTAGTGGGTGACCACCTGTCACTGCTAGATACAATATTAGATGTGCACGTGATTTCAGGGTTGCGGGAAGCAATTTAGGACAACATCGCTTTCGGGCCTGAAACGCATCCTCTTCTTCCATGTATCCTCCCCGCAAAACCATGGTTAGGATTTTGGCCTGCTCAAGGAGTTTTAAAGCCCGAGCATGTTGTGGCCTTCAAAACGATTTGAGGTCGTTGATCTGAACATGGCTTGATATTTGGGTGCTCTAGCTACTTTAATGCCTCCACCAAAATTTTACCCACTTGCCAATCTTCGAGTGCTTCCAACTATGCTTGGAGATAGCGCCACATCAAACTGCATAGGGGATCTCGACCACTACAGACTGCACCTGCCTGCTCACCTACATTCATGTTTCTTTGTGTGATAACAAAATGAAAATACACTTTACTGCCTGTTGAGGGGTCCAAATTCCCTTTAACTCAATAGTAGGAATCACACCTAGAGATGAGGCCCATTTAGACTGTTCTTTGTTTAAAGTAGCATGATTCTTAGGATTGATAATTCGACAAGTTTTGATGGGATTTAAACATTGTTTTGGAAAGTTTACTAACTAACAATATATCTCTTTTTTGGGAAAATTATTATTTATCAATGTAAACATGCAATAATTTAAATAAGTCAGATAGAATAAAATCGGACAGAGGATAACCTTTTTCCAATCGGTATGTCAAACAATATATTTATCTAATCAATACTATAAGATAATACTATCATCAACCAACTGAAAAATATTACTTGAAGAGGAAAATGAGAGAGGTAACTGAACACAGTTAACATGTAAAATGAATAGTAGATTGAGTTATGTATTTAATATCCATGCAATACAAGAATGACACCATCAAATTTAAAACAATATCCATTTAGAAATCATGTTCATTCAAGATACATTAACATAATCACAATCTTACTAAAGGGAATGTAGTAGAGAAATTGTTTGTAGAAAAATCCATAAATCTATTTAATCCTCAATCTTGCAAGAAATTTGTCACTGGCTCTATATGAGCTGTGATATTAAAACTCAAAAATAATTTTTTGTTCAATCCTTTATTTCTTACAACCACCATTGACCCTTCAAAATGAGTTTGATATATCAAAAAAATAATTTAATGCAGAATTTTTAACAACTACTTAAATTAAAGAAAACAAAATAGAGAGTGGACTTATCCATGTGTAAACTACTGGTACTTTTCTATCATCTTATAGGATTATCTTTTTCATATTCGGACCACTGAGAAAACGATATTCATAGGTATGCACATATGGGAATCGATGTTACTCAATTGGTGCACCAAGTTCATCCTTCATCTCCATCACCCAATTTTTGAATTGGTCTATTTTGGAACTCAAATATCGTAGAACCCATGATGTTGATATTGGCCCGTCATCGAGTCTTTTAAATTGTCCCCTTTTTAGTGTTTTTACTTCTAGTACATCGGCTTCAAATATTTTACCGAGTTCTGCAAACTATACGACTATGTCATTTAAGTTGGAGAAGTCATCAAGCATGCCGAACTCTGGGATATGAATTTCACTCATTCTTTAGTTTATCTTGCTCCAGTTCTTAAGACACTCCTCCCACCTATGTTGCATTTTTTGGTGAGGTTCTACTACCAGTCGTGTCCAATACTCTACTCCCATTTGGAACTTGGATAGGATTTGATTCATGAGTTTCATGATGTCATTATTTTCATCTCCTCAGCCTTTATGTATCTCTCGGATGTATTCAATTTGTGCCAAAACCTTTTGGTATTTCTCAGACCATTTCATGATGTCCTTAAGTGCCATTATACCAAGAAAAGTTTCCTCCTGATAGCTAACAATCTGGGTCATGAAAACCTCCCTTTCCGATTTGAATTGGTTTTAAATCTTGTTAACTTCAATCCTTATGAACTTGACCGCATGAGTGGTGTATTTATGGTATTCAACTTGATGACTGAGCTACACAAGCTCTCATCTCACATAATTAGATTCCCACTCATCTTCAATTGCCTTGTCAATAGTAGCATTGAATATAGCCATTCCTACTGCTAATAAATTGCTTACCATGGAATAAAAACCATTTCTCTCTAAGGGGTCTGGGGGGTGGGGGGGAATAAATTTTATATACCCTCCCTGGCAGGGGTTCAAGGCTAGCACCCCCGAAGAGAAATTTTTGGGAAAATTGACTTGTAAAATATTGTAATTTCATAGTCAATCTGGACCATTCATTATAAGGTCACACATCTGGTTGTATAAGTTGTGTTAGGATTTTTTAATGATATAGGTGGATATCTGATGCCACCCACTAGTTCCATCTGGCTCACATACAACTTTCATCTTGGCAGTTGCAGTTTTCATCTTGGCAATTTTTTTCTAGCTTTTCAGGTCCTAAAATTTCGGGGTCATTTTGAGGCCCTAAACAACATTTTATGGGCCCGCCATAGTCACATTGTAGATAGAGTTAGAGTGTGACGAAAAACTGTGTAGTCCTCGAATATATCTTTCCAAGGGCCATCATGTTCCTAAAACAAAGATCATATGTAAAATTTACGACCTCGGGAAGTTGATGTACAACTTACCCCATTAAGGCCCACATGAATTGTGGTGCTTCATATATTAGGGTTAGGTTTTTGGATGTATAGGGTTTTTTGTTTACTTATGGATAATAAAACGTCCTAGAGGCATGATTGTAATGTGATCAAATGAATACACATAGCTTCCGCATCTATTCTCAGAGATTAGCTACCACAGTTCCAGAGTTCACCAATGTCTTCCATACCTTGTGCACCAAGCTAGGTACCAAAGATGCTGAGCAATATTTGGTGCTCAAGTACTATGACATTCTGCATAGATACATCTAAACATAAATGGATTCTCTCAACATCTTGTCCTTGCACGTGGCCTATTGATATGCTTTCAAAATTCAACAAAATCTTAAAAAGAAGACGTGACAGCTTGGGTCTGTAAACCCTCACAACAAAATTAGGAAAAAGGTGGCCCCAAACCATAGAACAAAGGGAAGAGCAGGGATGGACAACCTCAAGACAACCAGTCCAAACTGAAAATAAATAAGGAAAATGGGAAGACAGAGAAATAAAATAGGAAATGGTGTGAGTTCCATAAGAGTTCCTGGCATAAAATCATTGAATTCCACTCAAAGAAGTCATTGGTGGCCAACTTGAAAGCCTCTGAATCAGATGAAGGCTCTGACTCTGAGTCTGAAATAGAAAAAGGGAGACAGATCATTGATGCAGAACCTACTGACATCATTGCTACCACCACCAATGATCTGGATTTTATGAGTAGAATGAAATGAATACAGATTATTATTATTCTTAACACACAAAAAAAGGAACAATAACAAATATACAGTAAAATTGGCTTCTATTCAATAAGTAAATATGTTAAAATTGTAAAATGTAGACTGAAAACAAGCTTGCTAGAATGGTGGTAGCTTATCTCTGAGAAGCATTGTGACGACTACGCTCATTCGCAAGAAGATGGTTACAATGAGGCTCGCTAATAATTTTTACAATAAATAGTAATTCCAAAACCCTAGACATCCAAAAACCCAACCCTATGAGATGAAGCGCCAAAATTCATGTGGGCCCCGTTCGAGTAAGTTAGTACATCAAATTCTTGGGGTCGTAACTTTTTCATATGATATCCATTTTAGGGGCATGATAGCCCATTGGAAAGGTATATCTGAGGACTACACATGTTGTCATCACACTTTGGCTAAAGCCTATAGTGTGACTATGGAAAGCCCTAAAAACTTTTTTTAGGGCCTCAAAATGACCCAAAAAACTAGAAAACAACTGCCAAACTGAAAAACTGCCAAATGAGGAAGTTGGAATAGTTGGGAGGCCAGTGAAATCCATTTGGTTCAATCCTCCCCCTTTAGAAATCAATGATCTCCATTGCGTTGATTTCCCCCATTAGACGAGGAAATTTCTGCTGGATTTGGCCCCAATTGAGCCACTTTCTTTGGTATAGGAGCTTCCCTGCTTTGACAACTCAATAAAGATGGATCCTCTATTGGAGAGTTCCCTTGACCTATGTTTCCACAATCTAATCACTGGATGCATGTTGCATGAAATCAAGGTTGAGCTATGTTGGGGTCAATTGTTTTTCTATCTCTGAGGTGTCTAATAATGGTGGGAAATATGGCCAAAGGATCTTGTTGTGTGCAGGCCCATTTTGGGGAAAAGGCTATTTTTGGAGAGAAAAGAATGATGTGGGAAAAATAAAGTTGGAAGGAAAGGAAGCACGTGAGAGGGAAGAATGCAAGGCATGCATGCAAGGGAAACCTAACTACATTAGGATTAGGGTTTTTTCAAGATATTGTAATGGATGATAAGCCAACAATATGTATAAGTAGTACCTAGGAGGTCTAGGGTGGAGAGAGAGAGACAGAAGAAGGCTAGAGGCTGAGAGAGTTCGGAGGTTGTAAAATTCTTGTAAGAGATACAACATTTTGTAAGATGGCGAGTTAGAGGAGAATTGAGCAACTCGGTCCCAATGGTTAGATCTCAGGCTGAGAATCCTGGTGCGACTTAGTCAGCCTCACAGGGATTGAGAAGCCTGTTGATATTGTAAGATCCAAGATTGTAAGTGCACGCAACGCGATATATTGTTGAGACATAATAAAATATATTAAGAGCCAAAATATTTTGTGGTCGTAGCCCAAGAGAGGGTAAACCATGGTAGGACATGCATTATGTGACTGAATGTTATGCATATCCTTTGGTGTTAATGATTAAGTGTTAGATAAATGACTGAAGGAGTTAGATCTGATATTTCACATGCATGAGTAAGAGTGACAGATTAATCAAGATAAGTTGAATGTTAGACTAAGTAAATGAAAATCATAGGGTACATTCATAGATCCCCACTTAGTCCCAGCCTGCAAGCATCTGAGTATTGCAGCCACCCATAGAACTATCTTGGGTGAGACTCCACAGTGCACCCTGTGTAATGCGTTGACTTCTATTTTATCAAGGGGGTCGTTAGTTTTAGAGGGATTTTTGTTGGAAGCTTGTTAAATCTGAACCTAGTTCAACTTATGACATTAAATTAAGATCATAGTAGATAAATTATTATCTAACAAATAGTTTTGTTTCCATTTGGAACATAATGGGATTGAGTGAATGATATCTACTGAAGAAGCGTAAAATGAATGTCAGATCTGGCGACAAAACGTTAAAATAATGAGAATATAAAAAGGGATGTTGAGACCGTGGAACCAAACGAAGGAAGATATTGAGAGATGGTTGAAAACAAAGGAGTTGGAGTTCACATAGAAAGATAACAGAAACCTGAAGTTAACACCACGCAAATATTTGGAAAAGTAGGTATTCAACGACTTGCATGAAGTATTTTTTTGTTATTTCCCACTTGTGTTGCAGGAGTGGATATAGAGGTTGAAAGACAACCATCCTACAAATCGGATCAGACATATAGAGTGGAATCTTATGGAGATCTCACAGTTACAACAAGTTGACAATAAATTTATGCGCGCAACAGATTTCTGGTTAGACAACATTGTTGCAGGATTTATCACAGAAATTGCAGTAGATACTGCAAAGTCTTATAGCACAGCAGAGCAAGAGTTCTTGAAGGGACCTCGAGGTAGGTATATCAGATCGATATATACTTCCACTAAGATGTTACTATATAAAAAAGGTGTAATGACAATGGCTTGAGACAAATAAACTTCCGTGCATGCATGGGGGAAGGGGGGAAGCACTGACAAGAGAAGGATAAATGGAGGTAGAGATGAATAAAGGAAAGAAGGAGGAGGCCTTGGATCTAATCATGATGGAGGAAGACCAGATCAAGTAGATCATGGAAACAACTGGAATAAAGTGCAGTGGAGTTGTAATGTCCCCACTTTGAGACATCATCATAGGGCAGAGATTTATGATGACCAGAGTAGCCAGATGGTTGCTAGAGCGAGTATAGGGGTATTTGAGAGACATTGTGGGGTCTATCTTGCATTTATGTTCATATTCCATCATTATGAGCCATTCTGCACAGGTTGGCTTTGGTTTCATTGCATTCCGACGATTTCCATGATTTTGACTATTTTGAGCTATAAGTCAGTGGAATTCACTAAAGAGGTCATTTTGGGCACATTACTTGGAGGAACATCTCATTTTAATAGCTCATTGGAATTGGGAGGAGCAACACTATAGGATGGGATGGCTAGAAGTGACGTTTAGTGGCTAGGGAAGCCACAAGGAGAGATAAGGAGTTTTTCGAAGGTAAAAAGGTTAATTAATTAACTAAAGTAATTTAATTAATTAATTAAATATTAATAAAATGAAAGTCACTTTGGAGGGACAAGGTGAGCCAAAAAGTATAAAGGAAAGGCAAGGGCCTCTTCTCATTCATTCATGTATGATCTTATTTTGATTTCTGGCTTCTA
>ML793981.1:294495-317988 GCA_009831015.1 Picea engelmannii | reverse complement strand
ATTCCACCTATCTTGTCCCAAGCTTGGTCTCGGAGATGAAATACTCTCCCACACCATTCTAGTTCCATATCTACTCAGTTGCAGGAGGATTCTACATCAGTTTCATGTGCAGATAGAGAGAGGGCACACCAGTTGAGGGATTCTAGCAAGAGGGGCGCACCATCTTTGGAGAGAGATTCATTGTAGGAGATTGGCAGGGCTGTTGAGGATTCTATCACTTGGGTTTTAATTGCAGGACCTTGGACATCAGATCTAGTGTTTTCTGAGACAGTTTTATGTCTCAAATTATTTCTTGAGTAGTGGGGCGAATTGAAGAGAAGGAGGGCATTTTTGAGATCCAGATCTAGTCCGTTTGGAGGGGTTACACTTCAGATATGACCCTGAGAATTTAACTAGTGACTTGTAGTGTCCCAATATATATTTATGGAGAGTTTCAGAGCATTTGGAGGCCTCCTTTAGCAGGGCCGAATTATCTAGGGTTTCAGTCATCTAGTGGGGTGCACCATTCAATGGGGGAATTTCAGATCTACAGAGATTGAGAGGGATATTGGATATTCGGTCACCTGGGTTGTTCTTACCATCACCCAATCTATCAGTTGGCATATTTATTAGGGTGAATGGACACTTTTGGCAACAGGGCCGAGTTATTGAGGGTTTCAACCTTCTATTAGAGCGTGGCATTCTTCAGCTGGAGAGTTTGGCATTCAAATATGCTTGTATTGATCTTCATTTCTTATTCAACCTTTGGAGGCATATTTTGTATTAGCGGGAGCATTTTGTAGCAGCTCTTATCTATTGTCTATCTTCTTGGCCATCTGTTGAGCATTCCAGATCGACATCTTCATTGTAGCAGGTTTCTCTATTTTATGAATAAAGAAGAATTGAGATGTTTTGGCTTGTCTATCTTATTGAATATAGTTGAGGTATGTTCCATGGTTATCTCTTTATGTTATTTGTTGCATACACACTTATAAACACATCTAAAAGGTAGATCAACAAAGTGTTTGACGAAATACCTCACTCAGAAAAAGTTTTAAAAAGACACCAAAACAATGATGATCCTTGCATAATGGCTTGGGATCATTACAGGAGTACCCTACCAATATAATATGAATAATAAGATGAGAGCCATAGTCATGAGGGAAGGCTTGGAAAGTGGTGAAGAAGAGGTAGATGATCTCTAGGATGTGGATATGATTAAGTAAATTGTGTATGCGGCATATGAATTAAAGACAATAGGTCCAAGAGAAGAAATCGGAGGAAGAACTCATATCCATATCATTGTCAGTGTGAAACCCATAAACCCATGTGTGACTAATACACCAGAAATAACATCACCATTTAGACAACCGAATTTCAGTGGACGAAATGTGGAAGGAACTACATCTAAACATGGAGAAATAAATGGGGGATCCATTTTAGGAAGCATTAGTCAAGGATCTACACCACGTAGAGGTAGTAGTTCAACATTCAGGATGGCAGGACATGATTCCACCATCAGGTTACCATAATTCAAGGGAGAGGTGTCGAAGGACCCCGAGAAGCACTTGTTCATCTGTGAAAAGATATGGGAAGAAAATAATATCACAAATGAGGACACTAAACTTGTGTAGTTATCCATCACGCTAAGAGACTGCACACTCAATTGGTACATGAGATTAGCTGCAAATAGTCCACCAGGAACAACTAGAACGATTGTGGATATCAAGAATCTGTTGATAAATGAATTCCAAAAGCCTAGCTCAGAGGATCAATACATGAATGAGATGATAGAGATCGGACATAAACCATGATAATATATGTGGGAGATTGACTAGAGATTCAAATGATTGAAGGGAAAGATAAAGTATGTCATGACTGACATGCAACATAGGAATCTGTTTGTTAATTCAATGCTACCACATTTAAAATACTCGTTGAGACAACATAAGTTTCAGACCTAGGCAGAGGATTTGTAGGCAGCCCTACAATTGGAAGAGAAGCAATATCAGAAGAAAGATACAGCAATTGAGGAGCTCAAGGATGACCTAAATAATTTAACATTTCAATTAAACTAGAACAAGAGTAAGGACAAAAGATAAGTTGGTGTACCACATGTAGGATAGGATGACACCACAAGAACTAAGGACCAACATTCGCGCAGTACATGGAAACAGGACAACCAAACCCTTTTCCATCAGGAGGACTATGGTGTGAGATCTGTAAGACACATGGGAATGATCCATATCGCTGTCCAATTATGAAAAAATACCAAACAATACCTAAGAGTTCATATTGCAAATTTTTCAAGTTAGTAGGCCATGATGATAAAGATTGTAGGACAATGGAGCTGATGAGGGAAAGAACATCAGACACCTATAGGATGTAGGTAGAGATGATGGCAATGAAAGTCGCACCACAGTTTGACCAAGTACCATCCCCATATAAATTTGCACCATAGTTTAACCAAGTACCATCCCCATATAAAGTTGCACCACAATAATATAAAACTGCACAACTGCATTACATTACCGCACAACCATAGTATAATCTCATGTAGTATAACCAGGTGCCATAGTACAATGCAATGTGATGAGATCAAGTTGGATATAGAGGTGAAGGACAAGGTAGATGAGGATATAGAAGAGGAATACGATCGGTGGTATTCCATAACTATCAACAACCAGGTATTATGCAAGATAATATCCACTTCCACCTGCGACATGTATGTAGTGTCACGCATCCGACCATGACATAGAATATTGTCCAACTCTATTGGGGAAGATCCGGGAAAAGAGAAATCATAACAATCAAAATGTTCAATGGATTTTTGCAGAAGGAAGGGATGATGGAAGAAATATCAACATAGTTACGCGTGGAGGATCTAAGACATGAAATGACATAGTAAGACAATATCCAACACAACACCAATGGGTGAAGAAGAATGTTGAACCATAGAAGAAGTTTTATGTGCAGAACGAAAAGGGGATATTCAAGAAATCTAGACAAGAATTCTTAAAGATAGAAATTGCATCTACATAAACTGGGAAACATACTCAGGATGTACCAACACACGAGATGGCTTCATCACTGAATCACACTAATGAAGCGAAACCTCTAGGAAAAGTAAGTACCATAAAGGATTTACTACAATCCTGTGTTAATCTATTAAATGACCAAACATCTGTTAAAATTTTTCAAAATATTCTAGAAACATGTAACAGAGAGGTAGAGAGGAAATTAGAACAAAAAAAATTTAATCACCTTCATACAAGAAGGAGGAAAAGTAGGGAATTTATATTAAATGCTAACATTCAAGATTTCAATATGGGGGACATTATACTAGAGTTAGGCTCTGAGGTGAATGTAATACCCAAGAAGACATGGCAATGTATGGGAGAGCCCACATTAGGATATTCACCTGTTTAGTTGAAACTAGCAAATTAACACAAGGTTCTGCCAATTGGAAGGATAAAGGGTGTGATAGTAGATCTTGATGGAGTGCGCACTAAAGTCGATTTCGAAGTAATATAAATAGTGGATGGCACAACACCTTATCTTACATTTCTTGGCTTGGATTTGGAGTTTGATAATTAGGCCATAATCAATCTGAAGACGAGAAAGATGACATCCAAGTCATGAGAGTACAGAGTCATTGCACCATTAGATCCATCAGAAGGATAAATGTTTGTAGAACCCACTTGTTTAGACCTAGAGGAAATTAACCAGTTATACAGAACCACCATACAAGAAGAAGATTATGTGAATCCAACTCTATATGGAGTAATCAGTTGGAGAAGTATCACGTCATGGATGTTAGAATCAGATACAGGGTTGGATAATTGGCAACAGATATTACATGAAGTCTCCACCAGAAGGTGCACAAGAATAGACCACATAGTAATATGGGTAGGTACAGAGATAAGAGAACCTCCCATATTTCATGGGGTGAATGAATTAGAAGAATTCCTAGCAAGATACAAGTATTTAATGTTAGAAAATTAGAGGCTATTAGCTTTGGATATAGCACTCAAGTCAACACTTGCAATATGGTGGGGTTCCTACAAAGAGACAATCAAGGACTGGTACCAATGTAAGCGGTTACTGCGCATCATATTTGGTGCAGAACAAGGAACCAATCAATTGTAGAGATATGACGGACAAGGGACACCAACAAAACACTTGGAGAAGTGCATAACACTATGGATAATGAAATCACCAGAGGAATGGCCTCATCATTTTATTCACACATTGGAAGGGATTCTAGCAAACTGGTATGTAGACCAGGAACTGCGTAGAGACACTATAGAATGGACAACATTACAAAAAAAAATTACAATCACTTTCTCATTTGAACATGAGAACCACAACATTGATTCAACACTCAAACAAATCAGAGGGGTGATATTAATTAAGGAACTAGAAGTTGGACTTATGACATAATACCAACAACAAAACATACAGATAGTGAAAGAACTATTGTCATGATACCATATGCAGGAAGAAGCACTAGATGAAGATGACTCATGCAACATTTAGATTACATAAGTTAAAGGTGAAAGAGGGATGGAAGGTCCACCTATGGAATCAAAAGTGTTTTCTGGGCTGATCAAGGTGAAGAAAGTGAACATTGGGACAATTGAGAATCCCAAAATGGCCAGCATTGGAGACTACTGGGATGAGAAAACAGTAGAAAACATAAAAGAGTTATTTCACAAGTACGATGAACTATTCCCAACAACGTTCACAGAAAATAAAGGCATAGCAGGAGAGCTAGTTGAGATGAAGATACTTCTCAAACTTGAGGCAAGAGACCCTACAGACTAAACCCAATATACAAGCAGAAAGTAAAAGTAGAAATTGACAGAATGTTAGAAGCTGGAATCATAGAACCAGTAGAAGAATGAGAATGGTTAAGCCCTATGGTAGTTCAGGAGAAGAAACAAAGAGATATAAGGATACATGTTGACCTGAGGAAGCTGAATTATGCTTCCCTTCATGACCCTTTCCCTACCCCTTTCACAGATGATGTATTTGAGAAAGTAGGAGGCCAAGAAGCATACTCATTCATAGATGGATTCTCAAGCTACCATGAGATCAAGATAGACGCAAAAGATAGGTAAAATACCAATTTTTCCACAGAATGGGGATCCTACCAGTATACATTCATGCCTTTTGGACTGAAGAATGCACCAACAATATTCTCAAGAGTAGTCATAGTTTCATTCATAGAGTTCATCCATAAGTTTTTAGAGGTATATATGGATGATTGGACAATCTATAGTCTATTGAAAGAACATGTAGAGGTATTAAGGATGATGTTGGAAAGATGTAGGCAATGTCAGATATCATTAAATATCAAGAAGTGCATCTTTGGGACACCTTTTTGGATACTATTGGTCCATATAGTGTGCAAATAAGGCTTACTAGTAGATTTTTCCAAGATTACAGTGATTGTCAATTTACCACCAAAACAATCAATACGTCAGTTGAGAGAAACATTAGGACACACATGATACTAAAGTAAATTCATAAAAGGGTATGAATAGATCACTATGCTAATGGAAAAACTCTTGAGAAAAGATAGTAAATTGTAGTGGAATGAGGACTGTCAACGAGGATTGTACACTCTAAAAGAGAATATGCTAACAACACCAATACTATTATTCCTAGATTGCAAAAATACATTTCATGTGCATGTAGATTCATCAACTATAGCACTTGGATCTATTCTAGCACAGCCAAGAACAGGGGAATTGGACCATCCTATAGCATTTGCTAGCAGAAAAAAGTCAGAGTTAGAGTAGAATTACAATACCACATAAAGAGAAGGTCTATCTATGGTCTATGCACTTCACAAGTTCAAACATTAATTACTGAGAAGACACTTCAATATATTTATAGATCATTCATCTCTCAAATACCTAATCAACAAGCTGGTGTTGGGGGGGATAATTTGTAGATGGTTACCATTGCTCAAAGAATTTGATTTTGAAGTGATAGTCAAACTAGGGAAGTTGAATGCAGGGCATGATCACTAGTCAAGGATCACCAATGGAGAGGAACCTACGAATCTAGAGGACAACTTCCCCGATGCTTAGTTATTTTCAGTCCAAGTAGCTGATGAATATTTTTCCAAAATCATTCAATACTTGAGTACATGGACCGCGCCACAAGAATTCAACACTGGATAGAAGAAAAATCTGGTAGTCAGAGCTACAAAATATCAATTGATTGCAGGACACTTATACAAGATGGGTGTTGACTTCATTTTGAGAAGATGTGTACTAGAAAATGAGAGGCCTAGGATTCTATCATAGGCCCATGAGGTAATAGATGGATTACATTATGCAGGAAAAGATACCACGCATAAGGTATTGGGCGCAGGACTATGGTGGCCAACCATTCACTGATATGCAAAGGACTACTTCCATATATGTGATGTATGTCAGAGGGTTGGTAAACCTAATAGACGGGACGAGATGCCCCTAAGACCGCAAGTAACCTTGTAGGTATTTGAAAAATTGGAAATATACTTTGTGGGACCAATTAACCCACCAACAAAGAGGTCATGAGCAAGGTATATTATTACTGTGACATAATACTTAACAATATTGGTAGAAGCAACACTAGTTAAATATTGCAGCGCATAAACAAGAACACACTTCCTATTTGAGCAAGTGATGACTAGATTTGTATGCCCAAGGATTTTGACGAGTGATGAAGGCACTCACTTCATCAATAGTACCATCAAGGCTATGAATGAGGAGTTTGAATTCTATCATCAAAAGAGTACACCATATCACCCTCAAGTAAATGGAACAATGGAATCCTTTAATAATATCCTAGAGAATGCACTGGGAAAGATCTGCAATGTCAACATGGATGATTGGGACTTGACGATACCAACATTATTATGGGTATACAAGACTACATGAAAAATGTTGACAAGCCAGACACCATTCAGGTTGGTGTATGGACAAGAACGAGTGGTTCCATTAGAATTTTTGTTACCTAGTCTAAGCATAACAACAATTACTAACATGACAAAATGAGGCGTAGTACAAGAAAGGACATGTCAGATGATGCCTATGGAAGAAGATAGGATTAATTTCACCAAGAATTACATAAATAAAGGGACAAATCTTGGAATGAAAGACATATTAAAAGGAAGAATTTCAAGGAAGGAGACCTAGCCGTAGTGTATGATAATAAATTTCTTCAACACCTAGGAAAATTCAGAATGCATTGGTTGGGACAATATGAAGTAAATAATGTCAAATATGGGGGAGTTGTACAGTTGAAGTATTTGGTAGGTACAAAACTTGGAGGAATGATCAATGGGAATCGAATGAAGTTGTATAGGGACATTTGACCTCTTATTACTTAGAAAATACAATGCAGTAAGGAAAGTAT
Source organism: Picea engelmannii (assembly GCA_009831015.1). Lineage (NCBI taxonomy): Eukaryota > Viridiplantae > Streptophyta > Pinopsida > Pinales > Pinaceae > Picea > Picea engelmannii. Next base: position 310,593 of record ML793981.1, on the reverse strand, counting down.
GCATATAACATACTATAGTAGACACTAGACAAAAAAATGACAAAACCAAATAAAAATATAAAAACAAATACAAAAGCACATAACACTTTTCAATGGGGAGTAAATAAAAAAAAAGCATGCCTTAACCAATGTGAAGAACACTTTTTAGTGGGGAGTAAATCAACAAAAATCCTTCGACACTTTGAAGGAAAAGATGAGTACCGCACCTGTATTAGCACTATCAAATCTTCAACATCCTTTCGATATCAAGACAGATTCCATCGGATATGACATGGGTGTAATATTGATGCACTATTGTAAGCCTATTTGTTACCACTTTGAAACTTTTAACCAAGTTTTTTTTAACTATCCTACATATGATAGAGAGTTGTATGCATTAGTTCAAAGTGTAAAGAAATGGAAGAACTACTTGTTAGGGAAAGAAAAAATCATACATACAGATCACCAACCCTTACAGTATCTCCAAGCACAAACAAAGATGAAAAAATATCAACATTACAGGTGGATGGGTTTTGTTCAACAATTTCATTCAGTAATTAAATACAAAAAGGGTACAAGTAACAAGGTAGGTGATATGATTTCTAGACCTCCTATTGTTGCTTCTATTGTTTTGAATAATGCTTATTTATATCATGATAACTATGTAGAACAATATGTCATTGATGGATATTTTAAAGAAGTATTTGAGAATCTAACCCATGGTGCACAGGTAGAGAACTAGTGTCTACAGGGAAAACTACTCTACCATCTTGGCAAGTTACATATTTCTACAAGCGAACGAGTCCATGTAATACAAAAATATGACACTTCTCTTGTGTCTGGGCATTTTGGGGTAGAAAAAACTATGTCTCATCTACAAAGGTTTTGTTACTGGACTCAGATGAAAGAAATTGTAACTAAATATGTAAAGGGGTGTGTGATGTGTTATACTTGTAAGCTCAATAATAGAAAATTAGGGCTATACTAACCATTTCCTGTTCCATCCCATCCATGGGAAAGTATCTCCATGGATTTTGTAGGGGGTTTACCAATGTCAAAAATGGGTCATGACTATTTGTATGTTGTAGTGGATAGGTTCAATAAGATGTGTATCTTGCTTCCATGTAAAAAGTAGGTCACTGCTGAGCAGACTGCTAATCTCTTCTTTGAGTATGTTTTGGTTCGCTTTGGGTTACCCACATCCATTATCTCGGATCAAGATACTCGATTCCTTGGGGAGTTTTGGACAATATTATGGAGAATGATGGACACCAACTTGAAGAGGAGAACTTGTTTCCATCCACAGAATGATAGACAGCTAGAGGTTGTTAGCCAGATAGTGGTACTTTTTCTTCGAGGCTACTGCAACAAGCATCCCAAGTTATGGGATGAAAAGATACCCTATGTACATCATGCTTATAGTCAAGCCTTGCACTCCTCCACTTAGTTTTCTTCGTTTGGGACATGTTTTGGGTATTTTCCTAAGATCCCTTTGGACTTGATGTGTTGGACCCTTCATTTTTGAATTTGAAGCTGCACAAGATGGACTACAATATCGTATTTGGTTTAGCATGAGTTGTGCAAGCTAAAGAAGAAGCTAGATAGTGGAGTGAAGAAAAGTAACATAAATTGGTTGTGGAAAAGGACAATGCAACGCCAGCAAGGAAAAAGAAGTTACAAAAGAACAATAAAGCATGTGATCCCAAAGCCAGAAGATCCCAATCAGCTTAGATATATGAGATGTATACGGTTGTAAAAGAGATTTTATTCTCTCTTAGCTCTAGGTTCTTGTTCTTGATAGGTTGATTTTTGTTGTTGTTAAGAAAATGTTGTACATGTAATCGATATTTGGTTCTGGGTAAATAGAGCTCTGCGACATGAGTTGAGAATCAGAAGTGTGTAACAAAGTACCAAGTTGTATCTATGAGACTATATCCGATAAGTTATGAAGATAATAGATGAGGAAGGACCAAAATTTTTAAAATATAATGTGTCATACTGTGTTTATGATTATGCATTGTATCTTTACAAAACTTCTTTATGCTTGATAAGCTCAATATGATGTCTCTATGTATAAATGATTTTTTCAACTTAAGTATCTTTAGTTCTTGTATGCACGAGTTCAGATATGATTTGTAATTGGTCTATTTTGCACAAGATCATGGTGAGTCTTGAAGGTTCTGGGAACCCACCAAAGTATTATCCTTTCCCTTCCCTATCCTTTTGTCTTGTTTGTGCTTCGGGTGAGACTTATTCTCTTCAGAGGAGATGAAAATGCTAGCGCTCTAGACTACATGGTACCTTTTGTTGGTTACCTAAGAAGGACCCTGGTCTGATCAATTCTGCACCAAAAAAATGGTTTTGTTGCCGAGGCCTGTGTTAAAAGTGAACTTGTAGGGAGAATGATTTTGCAGATTCATAGATCTAATATTCACCAATGGTGGGAGAGAAATTGTGACACCTTCATATGGAAATAAGCGGAGCTGAGAGGAAAAGATGTGAAAGATACATAGGAGGTAGTCTTTTACTCAGAAAGATCGACCGACCAGTATGAGATATTCTAGGTTAATTTCCTGGAATAACGTTTCCACTAGATAGATAGGCTCCAAGAAGCTCCAGAATTCCAAGAATGAGTCAAGAGGACCTATACTTGGGATATAGAAAATATTGCATCTCTTCATTGGATAGATAGCCCAGTAATGCGAGTAATCGAACTCTGGGTCAATACCACATTAGAAGGATACATTATTGAGTTTGCGGCTAAGAATAACCAATATTTTTCATAAGTAGAAGTGGATTTCAAGAAATATGCAAGAGGAAGACTATTGAGAGAAATATCCCTTTGGATTAAGGTTTTCTTGATGGAAGAGGGGATGCTGACTATGTCCCCGATTGAGATGGTAGCGTAAACACCCTCTCTTGGGGTAGGGCGAGTTTGGGGTGGATTCATGGTCTGAGAGAGGGGAGAGGGTTCTTTAAAAAATCGGGGAAACAATAAGAAATGGACTCAAGAGATGAGTGAGCCTTGAAAAGAGCCACCATAGTTAAGAAGTGGTGGCATGGTAAGATAAATAAAGAAACAAAATAGTTCAAGAACTTGTGGAAAGAAGTTGAACCAAGAGAAGTAGAGGACTAACAGATGGAAGAGTTGCAGAAGATGAGAAGACAGGAAAGATTGGCTAGTCAAAGATTAAGTGAGAGAGAAGCGTAGAGAGAAAGAAGTCCCCAGGAGGGTGGAAAAGAAAGATAAGGTGTAGGAGCAAGGGAGAATGAAGTTGGCATGGATATTGAAGAGGAAAGAGAATATTCAACCTTGATTCCAGGAAAGATCGGGAATATGGATGAAGAGACCGCTCTAGAGGAAGAGAACGAGACCCCCCCAGGTAAAAGAAACCCACCCTGAAGCCAATGGCCCCAACCCCGAATCACCCATACCCCAAGTATCTTCTATACAAGTGGTAAATTCGATACTGTTATAAAAATAGGACCGTGGAGCAATAAAATAAAACAAATTCGGAAACAAAACACAGAAGATACAAAATACAATAGGAACATAGATTTATGTGGTTCACCCAGTGTGGGCTACGTCCACCAGAGAAATCGCCAGGTCCTTCCTTTATTATTATCCAACATATGAAGGGATACAATCGACAACAAAACCCATTGTAACTTCCTCTTCTTTCTCTCACAATCTCCTATCTCAGAATACAATATTCGCCATCATTCATAGCCGCAATACATTTCCCTCATAAAAGAGGGTTTCCTTCTATGGAAAAATACCCTAACATAATCTCTATCGTTAGATATTTGACCTTATAATGAATGGTCCATATTTACAATGAAATTACAATATACATTTACAAGGCAATTTTTCCTTCGGGGGCCCGCTTGCCCCCAGACCCCCCAGCTGGGGAGATAGCCCCCCCAGACCTCACAGAGGGGGTACCCCCCCTCTGCACTCCCCCGCGTGGAAGAGTGTACATACTTTTGGGGTGTAAATACTTCATGGGGTATAAACATGCCTAAAAGTAAAATACCTCTGAATCAGGAAGATAATCAGCCTCCACAACCAATAATCTCCCACTTGGAGACCGATCTCAACAACTCGATCGCTGTTGTATATGCTGGAATCTGAACCTTCTTGGACCTAGAAAATTTCTCATCTTCATGTTCATTCTTGAAGACCAACTGAAACTGAGTAGGAACTCAATTTCTCTCTGGTTACTCCCTTTGTTAACATGTTTGCAGGATTTTGGCTAGTGTGTATCTTTTCCAACTTCAAATGTCCATCTTCCAAGGCAAATCGTATGAAGTGGTACCTCAACTGTATATTCTTAGTCTTTGAATGGAAGGTTGAGTTCTTTGCAAGATGAATTGCACTCTCACTGTCACAGTACAACTTACTATTCTCCTGCTTCTTTCCCAATTCCTCCATAAACCTTTGTAACCAAATCATCTCTTTACTAGCCTTTGTAGCAACAACATACTCTGCCTCTATTGTTGAAAGTGAAACAACCTTTTGTAGTTTCAAAATCCAACTTACGGCTGTTCCACCTATAGTAAAAACATACCCTGTGGTGCTCCTCCTGTTGTCTTTATCACTTGCCATATTTGAATCAACATATCCCTGTAGAAAAGTGTATGAACCTCCAAAACACAATGCATGAGTAGCAATACCTCTCAAATACCTAATAATCCACTTTACTACCTCCCAATGTTCTTTACCTGGATTTTTCATATACTTGCTCAGAACTCCCACTGCATGTGCAATATCTGGTCTTGTGCAAACCATTGCATACATCAAGCTGCCAATTGCTGATGAATAAGGGACCCTGGACATGTATTCTATCTCCTCCTGTGTCTTGGGACACATTTCCTTAGTTAATTTGAAATGGTTGGACTAAGGTGTACTAACTGGTTTTGCATTTGACATTCTAAACCTCTCCAACACCTTCTCTATGTACTCACCCCGAGACAATGTTAGTTTGCTATTTTTCCTGTCTCTTATTATTCTCATACCAAGGATTTTCTTTGTAACACCCAATTCCTTCATCGCAAATGAATTGGATAATTTCTTCTTGAGCACATTTATATCCTGCATATTAGACCCTGCAACAAGCATGTCATCTACATACAATAGCAGTATAATAAAGGTTCCATTTTCTAGCCTTTTAAAATAAACACAGTGATCAAAATGACATCTACTATAACCCTCTTATGTCATAAACCTTTCAAAATTCAGATACCTCTACCTTGGAGCTTGCTTTAGGCCATATAATCTCTTCTTCAACCTGCATACCAAATTCTCCTTCCCTTTGACCTCATACCCCTGTGGCTACTGCATATAAATATCCTCCTCCAAATCCCCATGGAGAAAAGCTATTTTTACATCTAACTGTTCAAGATGAAAATCTTCTACTTCCACAAGACTTAAAATAGTTCTAATTGAATTCATTTTAACAACAGGAGAAAATATTTCATCAAAATCTATACCTTTCTTTTGTGCAAACCCCTTTACAACAATTCTAGCCTTGTACCGCTTTTCTCCTCCATCTTCTTCCTTCAACTTTTAAACCCATTTATTTTGCAATGCTCTTTTTCCTACAGGAAACTGAACCAAGTCCCAATTATGGTTATTTACCAAGGAATCCATTTCCTCTTTCATGCCTTGCTCCCACTTCCTTTTGGTGTCTACCTGCATTGCCTTTTCATAGTATTCTGATTCACCACAATCAGTCAACAATAAATAATACAATGAAGGAGAGTATCGTTCAGGGGGTATACTTAACCTGGTAGATTTTCTAACAACACTTGTAGGTGTTTGAGGTACCTACTGCTTTTTTTGTTGTACATTTTGATTTTGCGGTTCCTTTGGAATTTCTTTTTCAGTGATCTCATCAAGCACTGTGTATTCCTGTTTTTCTTTTTCCTATTTCTTTCCCTGCAACTGATCTTTGTACATGACCTTCTCATTGAATATGACATCTCTACTCCTAATGATTTTTTTATCTTCATAATCCCATAAGTGATAACCAAAATCATTAACACCATATCCAATAAAGGTACACTTCTTGGATTTTTCCTCAAGCTTTGTTCTATTTTCTTTATCAATATGGACAAATGCTTCACAACCGAAAGTTCTTAAAAAATAATAGTTTTCCTTTTTTCCTGTCCATTCCTCCTATGGAATTCAACCATCCAAATAAATTGAAGGTCATTTTTTTATTAAGTAAACAACAATATCTACAACATTTGCCCAAAACTGTAAGGGCAAACCAACATGCAATCTCATACTCCTTGCACACTCCATGATTGTCCTATTCATCCTTTCTGACACACCATTTTCTTGTGGTATTCTTGGAACTGTCTTCTCTCTACGAATCCCATGGTATGAAAAGTAATCATCAAACTCCTTGCTGCAATATTCACCTCCATTATCTGATCTGAGACACTTCAACTTTTTTCCTATCTCATTCTCAACCAAAGCTTTCCATTTCTTAAAAGTATCAAAAACACAAGATTTTTGTCGAATGCAATAAACCCAAGTTTTTCTAGTTGAATCATCAATAAAAGTAATATAATAATGAGAGCCACCAAGATATGATACCTGAGTTGGTCCCCATACATTTGTATGCACAAGCTCTAACCTTTCACTCTTCTTTTCTTTTTCGACTCTGAGAAATCTGGCTCTTTTTTGTTTTCCATAAACACAATGCTCACAGAAGTCCAAATCAATTTGTTTAAGATCTGGCAACAAATATCTTTTGTGAAGTATCTACATACCCTTCTCACTCATGTGTCCCAGCCTATGATTCCACAGTGCTGTGTCCAGTCCTGTAGAATCTAAAGAGATAGAAGAGTCAGTATTACCAGTGCATAAATACATTGTACCTACCTTCTCTCCTTTTGCTATCACCAATGATCCTTTGATGACCTTCCATGTCTTATCTGTAAATATGGATACACAACCTTCACTTTCCAACTACCCTATTGAAATTAGATTTTTCCTTAAATCTGGAACATGTCTTACCTCTTTCAATGACCATTGGTTTCCTTTGCGTTTCTTTATTTTTACCTTTCCCATTCCAACAATTTTGCATGGTGCATCATCACCCAAATGAACCTGTCCAAAATCACCTTGAACATAATATTGAAAATGTTTCCTATGGGGTGTGGCATGAAATGAAGCCCCTGAATCTACTACCCAAGACTCAGAAATTTTATCTACAAAAAGAATCAAAGAATCTTATAACACATCACTTGTTACATTTGCTTCCTGATTTCTCTCTTGTTGTCCATCTCTTTGTTTCTTTGGAGCTCTGCAGTATTTCTTCAGATGTCCTTTCTTCCCAAAATTCCAGCACTCTATCTTTCCAAGTCTTGATTTGGATTTTCCCTTCCTATAATTCCCACGGTTCCTGAAACCATTTCCTCTATACTTTTTTCTTCCCCTCTTCTCCATGTTCAACACATTTCCTGATGTCTCACCTGTTCTTTTCCATCACATTTCCTCACTAAGGATAACACCAACAACATCATCAAATTTTAAAGTATTTGAACCAGAGATAGAGTTACTTACAACCATGACCAAGCTGTTCCAACTTTCTGGCAATGAGCACAAGATTAGAAGAGCCCTGACCTCATCATCAAAGTCCACTTTTACAGAACTTAGTTGATTAGTAACCATATTAAAATCATTTAAATGATCTACAACAGACCCACCTTCCGACATCTTCATATTAAATAATATCTTCATTAGAAATACCTTATTGGACGCCGATGGTTTTTCATACAATTTGGCCAATGCGTCCATCAAACCCTTTGTTGTCTTTTCTTTGGAAATATTGAAAGCCACCAACACTGCCAGGTTCAACCGTATCATTCCTAGAGCCTTTCTGTCAAGAATCTCCCATTCTTCATCCTTCGTAGCAGTTGGATTCTTTGATATTCCTCCCAATGGTAGGAATAGATCCTTCTGATATAAATAGTCTTCCATCTGCATCTTCCATAACTGGTAGTTTTGGCCGTTAAATTTCTCGACCCTAAACTTTTCATCTTTTGACATTGCTCCCACTCAAACCAGGAACCCTCTTTTCCTGCAAGTTACCTTTCACTCTGATACCAGTTGTTAGAAAACTAGGACCATGGAGCAATAAAATAAAACAAATGCGGAAACAAAAAATAGAAGATACATAATACAATAGAGACACATATTTACATGGTTCACCCAGTGTGGGCTACGTCCACCAAAGAAATTGCCAGGTCCTTCCTTTATTATTATCCAGCATATGAAGGGATACAACCTACATCAAAACCCATTGTAACTTCCTCTTTTTTCTCTCACAGTCTCCTATCTTAGAATACAATATTCGTCATCATGCATAGCCGCAATACATTTCCCTCATAAAAGAGGGTTTCCTTCTAGGGAAAAAAACCCTAACATAATCTCTATCGTTAGTTCCGTGACCTTATAATGAACAATCCATATTTACAATGAAATTACAATATACATTTACAAGGCAATTTTTCCTTCTGGGGCTTCACTCCCGAACCCCCATAAGGGGCCTGCTTTCTCGCAAACCCCCCAGCTGAGCGGATAGCCCCCTCAGATCTCGCAGAGGGGGTACCCCCCTCTGCACTCCCCCGCGTGGAAGAGTGTACTTATTTCTGGGGTGTAAATACTTCATGGGGTATAAACATGGCTGAAAGTAAAAGACCTCTGAATCAGGAAGATAATCAGGCTCCACAACCAACAGATACTACCTTCATGCTAATTATGTTTCAGTACAACTGGTTAGTCAAGCACAACTAGGAAGTGAGAGTATAGGTAGGATATTCAGATCCCCTGGTAGGTTGCAACCAAGACCATTAGTTTTTATTTTGATAGGAGCAGAAATATCAACAATGGTTGGTAACGTGGGAGGTTTGATTGCTTGATACCCAGAATTATGGGGTAAAGGACAAGAAGATGTTGAGTAACATTGGTTCTTGTGTGAAGCAATATGGAGGTCTAGAGGGACTTCAGATGAGAATAAATTGGTTGAGTTCCATATTACCTTGAGAGGCCATGCTCTCAAATAGTACATGAAGTTTATTGAGCCAGGAGTTCCAGGAATGGAAGGTTAGGCATTTACACTTGACCGGGTATGGACAAGGTTCATAGTGGAGTTTAAGCTACCCTAGTTAGAAAAACAAGCTCTGACTGAGTTGCCCAATATTCAAAAAAGGGAAGGTGAATCAGCCTGGGAATATAGCTAGAAGTTTAATGATGCTATACAAAGGTTAGTGCATCCAATTCATGAGTAACATCAAAGAGAATGGTATATTCAGGGATTTCTACCTTTGAAATGGATATTGTTAATGATATCCACTTTGACAAATGCCTTGGAGAAATTAATGAATATTGAAGCCATGGTAGGATATCCGGGGAGAACGAAAGTGACCAGACCCCCAACAGATGCAAAATTAGCACAACTACAAGGGAAAATATCAGTGCTTACATAAAATCTTCAAGAATTAATGATACCTAGACTAGGACAACCATAGGTATGGTGTACCATATGTTACCTAGAAGGACATATGGTGAACGAATGTTAATGACTGAGGGGAATGGGACCTCTTCAGAATCCGATGGGACCCTCACCAAGACCCACGGGAGGATTTGTGCAAGTATCTGTGAATTTACCATTCCACAACCCCACCCCATATCATACTTTTCCAGGTAGCCAAGTAGCATCAACAATTGAGTATTGTGAGATTTTTCGAATCCAAAGGCATGGGCCGAGATAGGTCCCCATTATTCATAAGTATTTGACATTACCAAATACTATACATTGTGATTTTTTTTCATCTACCACACATACTACCAATCGGTGTAGAGCATTGGATGCACTTGAGGATAGGTTGGATCGAACAACATTCAGGGTGAAACCTTTCAGGGACCAGGAAGAGGTTGAGGAGGTGGAGATGGAGGAGAATTTAGAGGAGGAAGAACCAGGGGAAGAATACCAAGTAGATTCTACAAATATGATGAGCAAGGCCATATGAATAGAGACTGTCCTCATCTAAGGCAACCATGGTGCTCTCACTACAGAACCAATGGGCACGCAATTGAAGACTACCCAGAACTAATTGAAAAATGGGAATATCGGGTACGTCAACCAGGAACTAACCTCATCAGTTCATAAATCAAGAGATTTATTAGAGGAAAAATTCCCAACCTTAATATCGTCACTTGAGGAGGAGAAAATACTAGCGCTGATGGTAATTTACCTCAGATCTAGAAATCATCACCTAACGAAGACATGTATGATCCTCTGAAACAGAAGTTGTTGTTTAAAAATTCCATAGAATTATTTCAGAATATCCCTAGCCTTGAGATGCAAGAGAAACCCCCTCATCATATTGTTTATCCTAATATTGTGCAAGTCCCTGCTTCACCCCCTGCACCTATAAACCCTATAGTCATGATGAGACAAGTTGAGAAACCACAAAATGAAGTTGACCTTTGGTTTTAGTTATTTTATGATATTCTTGGGAATGACCAGTTAACAAAACATTTTCACAATGTGCTATACCTAGATCTAGGGAATGAATAACCCACAAAAGAAATAATAAGGACTAATCTCCCTGAGAAGAGTATTCAAAGACTACATAGAAGGAAAGTACAAACTGGAAAAGAGTTTAGATTAGTAGCTCAGCTAGATGAGTTTGAGATTAAGGATGTTATGTTAGATCTAGGGTCTGATGTTAACGTACTTCCTAAAAATACTTGGGAAGCCTTAGGAAATACCCAGTTGACATATTCCCCGATCCAACTAAGAATGGCCAATCAATATTGTATTTTCTCAATAGGAAGACTGGAGGATATGGAAATAGATGTTGCGGGAGTGAAGTTTGTAGTTGATTCTGAGGTGCTCAAAATGATTATAAGGGATAATGATCCTTATCCTTCACTACTTGGTATGGATTGGACCTATGACAACTATGCAGTTATTGACCTAAAGAAAGACATTATGACATTTGAGTCAGACATAATCAAAGTATTTAAACCCTTGGATCTGTATGTAGGCCCCTGATACACAGAACCAGCGGAAAAAAATATGGAGGGAGAAGACTTGGATCAGGTGTACACTGTAACAAAAGGAACAATAGAAGATTACATAAATCCTACCACCGATGGATCAATAAGTTGGTGGAGTATACAATCAGTGGGCGAAGATTCATAACTAACATTTTACAGTTGGCAGCAAGGCTCATACGAAAGATTTTCAAGAAGATGTGAAATTGTCAAGGAAATTAGATTGGTTGGAACCAAGGTCAAAGAACACCCAATATATGATGGTACATCAATAATTAACATTGTTTTGGTCAGCATGGAAGAAAAGGTAGAGGAGGATAAAAGGATCTCAGTGTTCGATTTAGCCCTCCAGGACAGCATTTCCATATGGTGGGTCAATTACAAAGACTTCGCTGGAAATTGGAATGATGTGAAGCAAGCTATCAGATATAGATTTCAAGGTAAAGAACAACTAGAATCAACGATGCATATAGATTTCTACATTGCGCAACTGTTCAATCGACAGTCTGATTCTAAAGCACATATTGAACAATGCCTGACACATTGGCAAGTTGCAGAAATACCATCTCTCTTCTGGGTTCAAGTATTTCCCCATTCACTAGGTCCAATTCCAATAGCTTGGTGCATGCATGAAGAAACCATAAGACAAACCAATGACCTGAAAACATTGGTAGATCACTTTTGGAAGGAATTCATGTTTACAACTAAGTATCCTGAGCTTGAAGTAGTCCTGCAAAGAATTAAAGAATTTATTTTTATAGACACTAGTAAACAGAAATCAGACCTAGTGGTATGCAAAATATTATAGACAATAACTTCATACTAATCTTCACCTAAACTTGGAAATGAGACCTATAGAATGTTACAAGATTGAGAAGGATTTGAAAAGCCCAGATGATTTAGAAGAATTGAGAAACTTAGCCATTAAGGAGACAGAAGGGAACAAAGAAATCCAGAACATCATACCCAGCCAGACTGATTGTTCTTATAATCACCCATTGAAGTTGTGCAAAGTAAATATAGGGACCATAGAGAAACCTAAGATAGATATGGTGGGAGATTACTAGGATGGGAAAACTAGCCAAGAAATACAAAGTTTGTTGCGAGAGTATGAGGATTTGTTCCCAAAGACATTTTCAGAGTTAAAAGGGATTAAAGAAGTTATGGGAGAGATGAAAATTGAATTAAAACCAGGATCAAATCCTATGAGGCATAGACCATATCTCCTTAACCCCGGGGTGAAAGATAAGGTTAAGAGGGAAATAGACAAGATGCTGGAAGATGGACTTATTTTTGCAGTGGAAGAAGCATAATGGGTTATCCCAATAGTCATCCAGAGAAAGAAAGGTATAGAGGATATTAGGGTCTATGTAGACTACATAATCCTTAACTATGCCTATGTGCATGACCCTTTTCCAACACCTTTTACTGATGAGGTGCTAGAACAATTTTCTGGGAAAGAATATTACTCATTTACAAATGGATTTTTGGGGTATCACCAAGTAAGGATTGTTGAAGAGGACAAAAAGAAGACTCACATTCATAATAGAATGGGGGTCATTTGAATACAATGTGATGCCATTCAGCCTAAATAACACTCCTGCAATTTTCTCTAGGATTGTAATAGAAGCTTTCCAAGAATGTATTCACACATTTATAGAATTTTATATGGATGATTGGATAGTATACAGTCCACTCAAGGAACATGTAGCACCACTTTGTCTGATGTTTGACAGATGTAGAGAATTGCAGATATTGTTGAACCTCAAAAAGTGTATCTTTTGTGTGCCACAAGGAAATTTGTTAGGCCACATAGTATGACGAGAGGGAGTACTGGTATATCCAGCCAAATTTGTGGTTATTGTGAACATGTCGCTACCTACGAGTGCTAAGCAGTTGCGCTCCACACTAGGGCACATGGGGTACTATCGTAGGTTTATCAAAAGATATGAAAATATCACTGTACCTCTGAAAAATAGACTAAAGAAGGCCAAAGTGTTCCAATGGACCCCAGAATGTGATAAAGCGTTCAATACCCTAAAGGAGAATCTCAGCACAACACCAATTCTTATATTTCCAAATTGGGAAAATGGATTTCATGTCTACGTAGATGCTTCAAGTATTTCCTTGGGAGACATCTTAGTGCAACTAGGATATGGATCCATGGATGATCCTATCTATTTTGCGAGTAGGAAGTTGTCGCAATATTAGCGCAACTATACAACGACATAAAGGGAGGGTTTAGCTATGATTTATGCCTTGCAGAAGTTTAGGAGTTATTTGTTAGGTTCTCATTTTAATTTCTTTACTGATCATTCTGCATTAAAATATCTAGTTAACAAACCTGTGTTGGAAGGGAAAATTTGTCGATGGTTTCTACTGTTTCAGGAATTTTCTTTTGAAGTGATCATTAAGCCTGGAAGATGTAACGTAGGTCATGATCACCTGTCTATATTAGAGTCAGGGGAAAGTGGAAGAGGAGTCAATGATCAACTCACAGATGCATAAATTTTCTGGGTTGAGTCCATACTAGAATACCTACAAGAAAAAGAAGTCTTCTTAAGTAAAGTGGCCTACCCAGAAACATACTCTGAAACCAAGAAACACCATATGGTGGTTAGAGCAATGGAATATCAATTGATTGCATAGAAATTGTATACATTGGGACTAGATAGTATCCTCAAGAGATGTGTCTTGGATCATGAAAGACAAGATATACTGTGGAAGTGACGCAATGGAGTTGTGGGAGGTCATGTTGGAGGAAAGGCCACTGCGCAGAAACTCCTCCAAGATGGACTATGGTGGGACACACTCTTCAATGATGAAAAGGAATATTATATATCATGCGATGTTTGTCAAAGAGTGGGTAAGACATCATGACAAGATGAATTACCAATTCAACTAGTTCGAGATTTACAAGAATTTGAGAAGTCGGTGGTTGACTTGATTGGGTTGATCAACCCCACAACTAAGCATTCAAAGGATAGGTACATTATTACCACAACTGACTACCTTACACTTTGGGCTAAGGAAATATTTGTTCAATATTGTTCGACTGATATTTCTGATAGGTTCATTTTTTTAAATATCATCACTCAGTTTGGATGTCCTAGGAGTCTAACTAGTGATCAAGGAGCTCATTTTATAACTAGTACAATAAAAAAGATCACAAAAGAGTTCTTGATCCAACATCATAAAAGTAGTTCCTACCATCTGCAAGCCAATGGAATAGTGGAAGCATTTAACAAGATTCTAGAGAGAGGATTAACGAAGATCTGTCATGCAAACAAGGAAGATTGGGATGGCAGTGTTCTAGTAGTACTATGGGCTTATAGGACAACTACAAAGAAACTCCACAAGTACACTCCATTTCATCTAGTTTATGGGAAAGAGGTTGTGGTGCCTACAAAATTCATTACTCCAAGTTTCTATATTGTACATATTACACACATGGCAGAGAATGAATCAGTTGCCTAGAGGCTCATGGATTTACAAGAATTGGAAAAGACTAGGTTTTTAGAAAACTTCCATAAGATAGTTGAGAAAGAAAGGAAGAAATATTGGCATGACAGACACATTAATAACATAGTATTTTAGCAAGGAGATAAGTTCCTACTTTATGATAGTCGATACCAAAAACATCCAGGCAAGTTGCACATGCATTGGTTGGGGCCATTTACAGTTGCGGAGATCCAACCGTCTGGAGTAGTCAGACTTGCACAACTGGATGGTATGTTGCAGCTAGGATGGGTGAACGACGCTCTCCTGAAACCTTATCTATATCCAAACTAAGATAAAGGAATGTTTCTCTAGTCCAAAGGAGAATGTATAGTAGTTAGATTTGAATTTTCTTGCAAATTATTCTGAATTTAGTTAATAAAGTCGAAGAGTGCCTTGTTGGGTCGCGACATGTAGTTCATTTTTCCATTTAAGTATTGTTTTGATGTAGAAATGCTTAATCATCCTCGTAGGATCAGAAGTGTCAAAAACCTATTACTGACAGTTATTAATATGACGGGGACCCTCTTTGTGGTCAGAGGAAGAGTGAGTCTAGATGCAATATGAGTTCATGGGCCACAAAAACCTGGTCCAATCACAACTTTTATTACTACTACGGTACCCCATATGAATTCAGTTAAGCCATAAAGTTGCGATACGTGAAGATTCCATCGGTATTCGCGCTAGTATTGTCATCCTTCAAATGGTAAGGTCTGATATCATCCACGTCCATTACCAACTTGCACAATAAATGTCGAGATCACTCGAGAGATTTACCCCGTTAACCAGTCTCGTTGGACAACTTATATCCAAGTTGCATCTATAGGGTAATTATGAATAGTAGTTATTATAGAAATTTCTAGCTCAGCACGGGTATAAGGGTCTGATAACTCATTGTAGGATGCATTGTTTCCCAGAACTAACTTAGAAATTTATGAATTCTAAAGAGTGAGCAATCATGTGTAATCCCTCGAATATTAGTCATGATCCCCAATCCATGTTTCTCTTGTCCAACTTGCTGATAGTTCAGAATGACCATGCTAAAAGCTATAGGGAGCCGAAGCGCCATTTCCAAGGATGCAGTTCTAGATGAGCCCTATGACCCCCGAGTCCAGGTCCTGGGTGATCTTAAGAGGAAGGTGGAGCAAGTTAATCTCCTCGACCTTGACTTAACAGACCAGGTCTTGTTCCCTCAGATGAACATAGATTTTTTTTGGACTATTTCTCCAGATGAGTTGGGAGGAATGGAGTTTGTGTCGAATCCCAACTTCATCAATTTGTTCAATTCAACCATCATGAACCTCAGGGACTTACCATTTTTTGGCACCACTGGCCATGTTTCAAGGTGTACCAAATTTATGATCAGCAGGGTGCATGAAAAAAGTATGTAGTTGTATAGGAGATATCCAATCCACACAGAAGACATCCACCAGCTTACTGGATTGTCCCTCGAGGGTGAGGATGTGTCCAAAGGTTTCCAGGGTTCCAACAAGCACGAAAAGAAGAAGGGGGAGGCTGACCTATATGAGAGGTTTCACACA